>SZWC01005032.1:108156-120273 GCA_023375785.1 Penium margaritaceum | reverse complement strand
AAAGTTCACATCGCACGACAGCTTGCCCAGACGGATCCTCAGAGGCTTCAGAGGCAATCCGCACTCCAGCTCCCCTTGCACCAACTTGGCCGTAGTTGGCTTCCCGGGTAGCCGTGCAAGCCCCAACCTCTTTGCAAGCTCGTCGCTAAAGAATGAGTGCGACGCGCCGCAATCGAGTAATGCTTTAATCTGCCGGCAAGTATGGCGCCCCTCGCCGTCCGCAGAATCAGCCGATAAAAATTCGGCTTTCAGAAGGATCCCCGGAACGCTCCCGCTTCCTTCGCTCCGCAACAATACACTTGGCAGCTCCCTAGTTGTCGAAGGACTTTTGGGGCTGGTGTTCGCTGATGCGGACGAAGCTTTCCCAGCAGATGGCCGCCCGCCCGTCACTGCTGGTTGCCGTTTCCCTGCTGCTTCTTCTTACAGTCCTTCTTGTGGTGCCCAGGCTTCCCGCAGATCTAGCAGTTCCCACCATGCGGCTTGCTCTGCTGCTGGCCCCCTTGCACTGCGTCGATCTCCATGGGGTCAGCTTGTGGGTGCTGTGCTTGACACTGAAAATTCTCTTGCTTCTCACGGAAACCTCCTCGATGGTAGCGTAGCGCGTCGACGCGCTCAGCAGTGGCTACCATCGCCTGGAACTCCGTGATGCCACTTAGTGCCAGCGTGCGTAGAATCTCTGCCTACAAGCCGCCATGGTATTTGTCTGCCATCTCCGGCTCGCTCATGTCGTTGATCTCCGAGCACAACGCCAGGAAACGGCGTGTGTACTCCTGCACCGAGCCGATCTGCTTCAGCTGCTTCAGCTTGTTGCGCGCGACCATGGAGGCGTTCACGAGATCAAATCGATCTCTGATGGCTTGCTCAAACTGCTCCCATGTCGTCGGCACGCGCGCTTCAGCTTGCCCTGCGCCTGGCTGCCACAACACGGCATGTTGTACAGCTGCGTTCCCACCTCCACCTCGAGTGGCCAGCATATTCAGCTGCCTCCACCACTCCAATGTTGCTCCGCGTAGTAGTGTCACCGCGAATGACACACGCACAGCATCGTCCTCTGGAGGGCGACCCAGAGCCCCAAAGTAGCTGTTCATTGCGAACAACCAGGTCCGAACGCTCGCTCCCTTGACAGAGGGATAGAACGCTTCCGGAGCCTTTGGCTTTGGTCTCGGCGGACTCCTTGACCGGGCCGCGCCAACCTGTCCAACGTTAGTCCGGTCCCGCAGGTCAACCATCTGCCGATTGAGCCGCTCGTTCTCTAGCTTGAGGGCTCCTAGCTGCTCTACGATCTGCTGCAGAGCCTGCTCCATGACTGTAGATAGATTTTAGCCACTGGAGATCCTTCAAAAGAATTTGGCAGCGTTTTGGCAGCTATCGAAAATTTTCCGGCAGCAATTCGGCAGTCCAGGACGAGAATCTGAGGTCTTCGAAGTGCGTGGGAGTCACCCGTCGTCTCTCGCGCGCGCACGGTAGGCCTTGTGGACGCTCTGGAAATGTAGAAAATTTTCTAGAGGTTGGCTCGTGCGTTGGCTACGAACTCTGGTCCAGCAATCTCCCTCTTGATCAGCCTCGACGTTGTCCGGCGTAGTCCGTGCCTTCCCTCCTTGAAGTTTTGCAAGCTCCGGCAGCGCTTTCGCCCAACGCGTGGCTCTGGCTCTGATACGAGATGTGAGAGTGGGTGCTCTCTGGAGATTTAGCCTTGGTGTGTGGAGAGCACAGGCGTAGCGGAAAGATAGACTTGGAGATGTCTGGAAACCAGAGCTGGAAAATACAGGTTAATCAGATTGAACTGAGTACAGGGCATTTATACTGTCCGGCTGGCTAGCCTAGGCCTCAGCCTACTGCTTTCCTAGCTTGCTACGACAAGCTACTTGCACCTGAACTCGGTGCACTGCTTGCACCTGAACCTGGTGCTCTACTTGCACCTAATGCCTAGTGCGAGAAGTCCCCAGCCGTTGATCGTCGAGATCGACGGTCGATCTTGTCTCTCTGCGAGCCGCCTCGTTGCTCCCGTATGCCTCCCGGCGGTGGGTGTGGTCACCGTGTTGCGCACGCCACCTGAAGTGCTGCGACCATCGCGCGGTCGCAGCCACCGTTTTTGCTGCCGCCGCTGACCGCGGCTGTTGCCGGGAGTCGTCCGTCGAAACGACCCCTCGGTGGGTAGCGTCGCCGTCACGCTACCCGTCGAGAGGGGGAAAGCCACCCCCGCGTGGCGTGTTTGGAACGCCGCGTGGGGGTTTGCGCGAAACAGCCCCCTAGCGCTGGCGTGACCCCCACGCCGGCGCTCGCTCACGCGCTCGCTCGCTCGCTCCTCCTCCTCCTCCTCGCTGTTGCGAGCCGTCGGGGTCGAGCCAGACCTCCCCACGAATATTCGCCCAGAATATCCGGAAAACGGGAAATGGCAAGCATGTCCCTAAAACCCGGACGAGCCCTGAGTATGCCAGAAAAAGTAGGGCACCGCGTTATAGAGCATGAGGTCTTCCAACTTGTTGATCTCCCAGCAGGTCACAAGGCAGTTCTAGCCCGTTGGGTACTTCGGCGCAAGCTGAAGCCTGATGGTACAATTAACAGGTACAAGGAAAAACGCACTGCCAAGGGATTCTCCCAAGTTCCTGGTGTCAACTTTGATGAAACGTTTGCCCCTATGGGACGCTACACCACCAGTCAAGCTCTTTTGAGCCTTGTCGCCCAGCATGAGTGGGAATTCGAGCTGATGGATGTCAACAATGCATTCTTCCATGAACGCCTTGACGAGGAGATCTACATGGTACAGCCTCCAGGCTTCACAAATGGCACAAAGAAGGTTTGGCGGCTGTGTAAAGCCCTCTACGGGCTTAAGGAGTCCCCTCGCTGCTGGAACTTGGAGATCTTTGCCAACCTTGAGAAGGTTGGCTACCTTCGCAGCAATGTCGACCTTGCTCTATTCCAGAGTGCACCCTCGTAGCTCTCGTGGCCATCTTGGTGTACGTGGATGATCTCCTCATTATGTCACCTAGCTCCACCACTATGCAATCAGTCAAAACCCTATTGCAGTCTACCTGCAAGATGAAGGACTTGGGTCCAGATCGAGTGATTCTAGGCATGGAGCTTGAACGTGACCATCTGAGCCGGACACTGCACGTACACCAGGCCGCCTACATTCACAGTCTGGCGAAGCACTTCTCCTCCATGCTCGCTGACATCCCCACTGCGTTGACACCTATGACGCCAGCTGGGCAGCGCCTGGTGAAGTCGCCTGATGTGACTCAATTGGGGGAGACTTTCGAGGTCACCGATTACCTTCGTGTGATTGGATCTCTGATGTACCTTGCCATTACCAATTGAGCGGACGTGGCCTTCTTGTTCAACTTCCTCGCTCAGTTCTCCATTAGCCCTGTCAGAGGCATCTTGCGGCTGTACTGCGTGTCGTTCGCTACGCACTCTCCACTATGTGTATAGAACTGTGCTACAGGTCACAACTTTCAGTGGTAGTACATGGATACACTGACAGTGACTGGGCTCATGATGCAGATGCACGTAGCCACACCGGCTATATCTTTCTTGTGGATGGGACCGCCATCTCATGGAAAAGCGGCAAGCAGGGTTGTGTTGCGCACATCTCCAGTGAGGCAAAGAATGTCGCCCTTAACGCATGTAGGTGTGAGTGTCTTGATTTCTCACTTGCTTGAGCAGCTTTGCATACCCATCCACAGCATCACATTGTGCTACGAAAATCAAAGCACCAAGGCGATCGCTGAACATGATGGCTTACATCATTCATGCTCAAAGCACATCAACATTTAGCATCATTTTGTATGCGAACGCATTGCCGCAGGAGAGGTTCAGGTCTTTTGTGTTGACACACACACATACACACACACACACACACACACACACACACACACACACACACACACACACACACACACACACACACACACACACACACACACACACACACACACACACACACACACACACGTGTAGAATTTCTTGCCAAAGCTCTCAGCAGTGGGATGTTCAAGGCAGATGTGCATGCTATTAGCTTGTTGCGTGCACGCGATACTCCTGGCTGAATTGACATTCTCTTATCCATCCTTCGTTATGTGCTCCTTTGTGTTGTGTGTGGACTGTTCTTCCATGGGTCATGGGGGAGTGTTGGTTTGTTTTTCAGACACACAAGTGACCTCTTGACTCCTTTCATTCACACACACACACACAGACACCATTCCTGCAGGTAACTAAGCAGAACTGAAGCTGTGGAGCCATACATCACTGGTGTCTCCGCAATGTGCAAGATTGGTGGGTTCCATCATGCTCAGCTTTGCCAGAGAGAATCTCTCACTACTCTCATCATTTGGTGATGAGCCATAGGATGGTTGAAACATGAGAGATTAACTGAGAGATGCATGCACCACATACGCTCGTGGTCGATGTGGATTATGGTTTTATGTACTATCCAAGTTGTACTAGCTGTCTAGTTCTTGCTCGGGTTGCTCATCCTGCGGGGCCACACGCTCAGTTGCTCTGAGGTGTGAGAGACCACGTCGGCATTTCAGCCGACCGGTTCGGTTCGACCCTGGGGTGGCGGCTGGGCCCCACTTCGAGCTGTTTGAGTGGGTGGCCCGCAGCTAAGAACTTGCTGGTCACTTACTCTGGTCACTTGTCTCTCGCTATCAACTCAAGGATTTTTCACCAACTTCTCATCCCACCCGTCTCCATGGCTGATGTGTGTGTCGAGCTTGCATGGTGGCGAGTTTGTGTTGGCTAGTCACCACTCCCTATAGCTCGACAGGTGTGGTGGGAAGATTTGCATAGACCACTTCAAACGGAGTTTTATCCGTTCAGTGGAGATTGCCAAATTTTATGGAGTTTTGGCCATCACAAGTAATGTACCCAATGCGTCTTACAAGGTCGCATAATGTTTGAAGAAGTTGTTAAGGCGCCTGATTGGTCTGCTCGGTTTGGCTGTAAGTCTGAGGATGGAATGCAATTGAAAGTTGGATCCAACTATCGTAGCGAGTCATCAGTTCACGCCAAAAATGGCTTGTGAATCAATCGTCCCTATCGCTCATGATGGCTCTTGGCATGCTATGTAGCCACACAATGTTGCTTAGAAATATCAGTGCTTTCAACTTGACGGTGACCCTGGTTGCTGACGAAATGAAGTGGGGCATTTTGGAAAAACTTGTCGACTACCGCAAAGATTGTGTCATATCCCTTGGGTGTGACTGGTAATCTTGTGACGAAGTCCATGGAGATGTCGGTCCACGGTTCTGTTGGAATGGGGAGCGATTGGAGAAATCTGGGTCGCGACGTGCGACGAGATTTTTGTCGCTATTACGAGTTAGAGGATTTGCAAAACTTCTTCAGCATCTTGTCTTCTCCAAAATGTCCACCTTAACCGGTGTCGTGGTATTCTTTGAGAAGCATACGGCGCACTTCATTGTTCCAAGGAACGACCACCTGGCGAGTGAATCATCGTCACCAATAGGGTAGGTCATACCAGAACTTTGCCTTGTCATATCTGCCATGCTAGTCATAGCCTCATGTGAACAACTGCTTGCGATACGGATCTCGCTTTAGCCGAAGCGTTGCTACTTCCGTCATTAGATGTAGTCGGCAGCTGAGCACGTCTGCTAGGATGGTTTTGCCTGGCCAGTACTCAATATCATAGTCAAACCCAAATCCAAGGAACTCCCTCCATCGGGCTTAATGTCGTCTGAGGTTTGGCTACGTCTTCAAATGTTTCAGCGCATGGTGGTCCGTCTGCACGATGCACCGGTGGCATTCCACATGGCACCGCCTTGTCTTAAATGCATGTATGACCGCCAGCATCTCTTTCTCGTATACGGCATAGTTGAGATGTGGTCCTCACAGGTTTTTGTGAAATGTATGCGACCAGTTGCTCTCTATTGTCATGATCTTGCACTAGGATCGTAAATGGCTGGATCTGAGGCGTTTGTAGCCATGACGTAATTGCCTGTTGGATCGCCTGATCATACGAATGGCATCAAGATTAGTGCATTCTACATAGCGATGAACACTTCTTGTTTGTTGTCTCTCCACCGCCACTCATTTTCTTTTCAAGGGAGGTTGGAGAGAGGCGTTGACACACGGCCGTATTCTCGTACGGAACACTGGTGGAAATAGCATAAGCTGAGGAAAACTTGAACGTCTCAAACGTTGGTCGGTGTTGGCCAATCAACGATTGCTATCACTTGTGAATCCATGGTGTTCTGTCCGCTGTTGATGACGTGACCTAAGTACTTGATCAAATGGTGACCAAAGACACACTTCGAGAGTTCTCAAAAAACTTTCTTTTTGCAAAACTTCGACAACCTTCCGTAAATGTCCATCGTGCTCCTTTGGGATGAGGCTGCACACGAGCATTTCGTCGAGGTATACCAGGGCCAAATTGTTGTGGTGTGGACAAAAAAACGTTGTTCATGGCCACCATGAACGTCGCCAGGACATTCGCAAGTCCAAAAAGCACAACTATGAACACGAAATGACCGTATTGTGTTTGGAATGCTATCTTATCGATGATAGTGTCTTCAACGCAAATCGGGTGATAAGCGTTGCGTAGGTTGATACTTAGGAAAACTCGAGTCCCTCGGAGTTGGCCAAAACGTTCATCGGCTTGAGGAAGAGGGTATCGATTCTAGATGATAGCATCACTAAACGCCCGGTAGTCCATGCATATCTGCATTTTGCTAGTCTTTTTCTTTATGAATTATACTGGTGCCGCATATGGTGACGTGGATGAGTGGATAAACCCCTGACCAAGCATCTTGTCCAGTTGCTTCTTCAACTTATTAAGCTTGTGATCGCTCATCCAAAAGGCCCCTCGGACTGTGTGTTAGCTACCCGGTTTAACCTTGATGCGATGGTTGATGTTGCGTTGAGGTGGTAGGGTTTTGGGGAGTTCGTCGGGGAAGACGTTTGCAAACTCTTGGATGAGTGGTGCAAACTCTTTGGGTACCATCCTGAACTTTGTTGATACCGATGAGGCTGATGAGATTGATGAGTCAGCTATTACCACGTCCGCTTCCTCCATTGGCTTGAGATGTATGAGCCACGCACGAGCTCCTCGTTGTTTGTGGTTTTTGGCCACATCGAGCGGTATCGGTTGCACAAGTTATCGCATTTTGGCTACCAAGACATCCTCTGTTTCTTCCACCTTTGTTGCTTCCGGTGTCGTCTTCCAACCCTCACGCGAAAGTTATCTCTTGGCACCATCAATTTCCACGTAGACATCTTTGTTGTTCTTGTTTAATTGTAAACTGTGTCGGTACAGGAAATCTCATCTAAGAATTGTTTTGTGGTCACTCATTGGACAAGACCTATAGACTGTTAAATTCCATAGATCCCCCTCTTGTAGTCGTGGTGGTTCTTGACGTTTATGTATTTGCAGTCTTTTATTGATTGTTTTTCCTTCAAACACCCCTTGTTTGTTCTGTAAATCCCGTTTGCAAACCACGTCGTTGCATACAAAATTGTGAAAAGTTCCTCCATCCAATTGTGCCGGCACCATTATGCAACTTTTGCAACCTCAAAGGGTTGTACTCTTAGCAATATTTTTGGTTGGTCGCCCTCATACCCCTAATTGAACTTTCCAATCCCAGAAACCCTCTGTGGCGTTGTAGGCCGTTCAAATGGGTGATCGTTCAGTGCAGATCGCTCATCACGGAGAAGAGTCATGCCTTTCACTCCTGTCCCTTCCCATTTTGTGACTTATTCATATGTAGCTTCCCCTCTTCTTTGGCTTGAAGCTTGCTTCAGCAGTTGCGAGCAATGTGCACAATTTTTCCGCAGTTGTAGCACGTGCATGTATCTCTCAAGTCGCCTGCATCTACTTCCATCGGAGTCAAGGATTCCCCTCATGGGCTTTTTCCACTCCCACGATAATTGTGGTTGGGAGGTCGCCAACCATAGGATTCCTAGATCCAAGCATTGTAATCCACGCTGTCTATCCTTTTTGCTACTACGATCATCTGCTGCAAGTCATTTTTTATGTCAAAAATGGTGATTGCTGGACGGATGTCTCTCTTGAGGCCGTTGTTGTAGTGAAAACAAAGCTCATTGGGGGAGTTGTCTGCACTAGTGATGATCTCCCAAAATTTCCTCACGTACTATGCCACGCTAGACTGCTGTCAGCAACGCGAAAGCTTGCACCGACCGTCAGACTTCTCGTTCAACCATCCAAATAATGGGGGCATTGCACACGAGAACTCGTTCGATTCTGTTGGTGGCGTTAGCGCGTCTTGCCATTGCGGTTTGATCTGCTCCAAGATTAGGATGCCTACGGTCACTAATATGAGACGGGTGCCGTTGGCCATTGATGAGGTCCCGCTGGTCTTCCGCTGCCGTTGGATGGCCTTTAGATCAGACCACCAACTTAGTGCAGTGCCATGCAAAAGCGCGGTCACGAGGTCAATTCTTCTTCGGTCCTTGCAAACTCAACAGCGGTGAAGTGCACCTCCAGACTCGTCAGCCACATCCGAACCGTTGGTCGTTGGAATTTGCAGAATCAAACAGTTTGGGAGAGGCCGGGCAATTCTTTGGTTCGCTCAAGAGCTAGGTATTTCACTCGGTAAGTACCGCCTCTTGTGCGCTTGCGTTGCAAAGAGCCTCCATCGCGACGTTGAGATTTTGGAGCGAATGGCTATGCATCTCCTCGCGTGCAGAGACACAATTTGCCAAGTCCTCGTTGATCCGCGCATGTCATCCGGTGCGACCTGCCATTCTTGGTGTCGTCATGTGTTGACCGGGTTGGGCGTCATAGATGCAGGGGTTGATCCAACTGTCGCATAGTGTATCATGTCAGCGTTTGCTGCCGCTTCAGGGTTTTTGTGCATAAGCATGTTCTGCCCCTCCATCGCCAAAGTCGTCGCCGAAGACCCACTACTGGTCATTCGGTGCGCTTGTCCGCATCATGTTGTAGTCGCGAAGTTTGCAAAGTCTTGTAGTGTGAGATGCGCTGACGGCTTCTCCCGCTCTTTTTGCCCCCTCTCCCGCCACTGTTGCACATGTGCATGATGCACGCTCCCTTACACCTGCTCATGCACAACTGTTGCATCGTCGCCTGTGCCACATCCACACTGCTGCCATCGGCAATCTTCTTTGTGTGCTTTCCGCAGATGGCCTTGATGCTTCTACTTTCCCTGCTCATTATCCCCTTGACTGTCTGGATTGTGCTCAAGGAAAAGAATATCGGTCTCCTTTCTCCACCTTTGGATCTCGTTCTTCTCATCCTCTTGACCTGCTGCATGCTGATGTCATGGGCCCCCTCCCTCATGACTCTCTTGGGGGTGTCGGCCGTTACACTTTTTGTCTCACAGATGACTTGTCACACATGCCTTGGGTCTTTGCACTCAAACAGAAGAGTGACGTTTGCTATACTCTCGAGTCCAGGCGTCCCCAGGCTGAGGCCGCCTGTGGTCGACGTCGTCGTGTCTTTTGTCGTGACTGTAGGGGGGAATTCATTGGTCCCACCTCTCGTTTTCTCTCATCTCATGGTGTGAGCGTTGAAACCACCACTCCCTACTCACCACAATGAAACGGTGTGTCTGAGCGCTGGAACTGAACACTTGCCAACAATGTACGTACCTCTTCTTAGTGCCTCTGTCTTTCCCCCCTTGTTTTCCTTGGAAGCCATGTCCTACATGACGTGGGTCTGGAACCGTGTTCCGCACGGTCTCCTTCCACGTCATGTCACAGTGTTTGAGCGCTGGTTTGGCTGCCGTGCAAAGTTGCGCCTGGCTCACGTCTGGGGCTGCGTCGCTGCCGTCTAGCTCCTAGAAGATCTTTGTGATGGCAAACTCAGCCCGCGTGCTCACTTGTGCGCTTTTCTTGGGGTCTTGGCCATGTCCAAAGCCTGACGCTCCTGGGACCCCCATTGCGCACGTGTTGTCAAGTCTCATGATGCCCTCTTCTTTGAGGACGTCTTTCCTTGCAATCTGTCGTGTGTCACTCCCCTCCTCTATGTCCTCAATCTGTCGGCTTCGGAGGGGTGGATCTCTTCTAGCCTCCAATCCCGCGGGGGCACCCGTTTTCGACTCGGCTCCTTCCTCTCTCGACTCTCCTCCTCATGCATCTGACGTACCCAACCCTGACACACTCCCCAAGATTCCAACTGCATCCTTGTCCACTCCTTCAACAGATTCTTCCCCTTTTTCATTGATTAAGTTTGTGTCGGACCCTCCCAGTGATCCACCACCGTCTGCTGACACTCTAGCACTGTCACCCCCACACGCTGTCGTCGAGTCTCCTCCTCATCTTATTTTACGTCCGACTATTATCCCTGGTGAGATTGTCACTCCGCTAGTCACGGATGTGTCTCAAGTTGTATCTGAGCCCTACACTCGTGGAGGAAAACTTCGTCCACTTCCACAGCGCTCTGTCACAGAGTCCTCTCAGCACCGTTCCCGCTCTAATGTATCCTCTGCGGCAACTGGCTATACATCCAGACCCACCGACCTTGACGCACTGGGACTTGCTATAAGCATGGCTCACCATGACTCAGAAGTGGGCTATGCACTTGTTGCTCATGAGTTTCACAGTGCTTTGGATGCCTCAGTTGCTGGCTATGTCGGCGCGTACTTTGCAACCAACGGCCTTCCATCGATCCCTGCAGCGCCTACCACAATATGCCACGCAAGAGAGGAAGCTGATTCTGACCTCTGGGAAAAGGCTATGCAAGAGGAGATCACAGCCTGGACCAAGCATGAGGTCTTCGAACTTGTTGATCTCCCAGCAGGTCACAAGGCAGTTTCAGCACGTTGGGTACTTTGGTGCAAGCTGAAGCCTGATGGTACAATTGACAGGTACAAGGCACAACTCACTGCCAAGGGATTCTCCCAAGTTCTTGGTGGCGATTTTGATGAAACATTTGCTCCTATGGGACGCTACACCACCACTCAAGCTCTTTTGAGCCTTGTCGCCGAGCATGAGTGGGAATTTGAGTAGATGGATGTCAGCAATGCATTCTTCCATGAATGCCTTGATGAGGAGATCTACATGGTACAGCCTCCAAGCTTCACAAATGGCACAAACAAGGTTTGGCGGTTGCGTAAAGCCTTCTACGGGCTCAAGCAATCCCCTCGTTGCTGGAACTTGGAGATCTTGGCCATCCTTGAGAAGGTTGGCTATCTTTGCAGCAATGTCAACCTTGCGCTATTCCAGAGTGCACCCTCGCAGCCCTCATGGCCATCTTTGTATACGTGGATGATCTCCTCATTGTGTCACCTAGCTCCACCGCTATGCAATCAGTCAAAACCCTATTGCAGTCTACCTGCAAGATGAAGGACTTGGGTCCAGCTCGAGTGATTTTGGGCATGGAGCTTGAACGTGACCATCTGAGCTGGACACTGCACGTACACCAAGCCGCCTACATTCACAGCCTGGGGGAGCGCTTCTCCTCCATGCTCGCTGACAACGCCATTGCGTTGAAACCTATGACGCCAGTTGGGCAGCGCCTGGTGAAGTCGCTCGATATTACTCAACTGGAGGATGCTTTCGAGGTCACTGATTACGTCAATGTGATTGGATCTCTGATGTACCTTGCCACTACCAATTGAGCGGACGTGGCCTTCTCGTTCAACTTCCTTGCTCAGTTCTCCCCGTAGCCCTGTCAGAGGCATCTCGCGGCTGTACTACGTGTCGTTCACTACGCACTCTCCACTACGTGTATAGGACTGTGCTACAGGTCACAACTTTTAGTGGTAGTACATGGATACACTGACAGTGACTGGGCTCATGATGCAGACGCACGTAGCCACAACGGCTATATCTTTCTTGTGGGTGGGACCGCCATCTCATGGAAAAGTGGTAAGCAGGGTTGTGTTGCGCGTAGCTCTATTGAGGCAAAGAATGTCGCCCTTAGGGCATGTAGATGTGAGTGTCTTGATCTCTCACTTGCTTTAGCAGCTTTGCATACCCATCCACAGCATCACATTATGCTACAAAAATCAAAGCACCAAGGCGATCGCAGAACATGATGGCCTGCATCATTCACGCTCAACGCACATCAACATTGAGCACCACCTTGTACGCGAACGCATGGTCGCAGGAGAGGTTCAGGTCTTTTGTGTCGACATACACACACACACACACACACACACACACACACGTGTAGACTTT
>SZWC01005032.1:95730-108005 GCA_023375785.1 Penium margaritaceum | reverse complement strand
CACACATACACACACACACACACACACACACACACACACACACACACACACACACACACACACACACACACACACACACACACACACACACCATTCCTGCAGGTGACTAAGCAGAACTGAAGCTGTGGAGCCATACATCACTGGTGTCTGTGCAATTGGAAAAAACCTGTCGACAACCGCGAAGATTGTGTCATATCCCTTGAGTGTGACTGGTAATCTTGTGACAAAGTCCATGGAGATGTCGGTCCACGGTTCTCTTGGAATGGGGAGCGATTGGAAAAATCTGGGTCGCGACGTGTGATGAGATTTCTGTTGCTATTACGAGTCAGAGGATTTGCAAAACTTCTTCAGCGTCTTGTCTTCTCCAAAATGTCCACCTGAACCGGTGTCGTGGCATTCTTTGAGTAGCATACGTCGCACTTCATTGTTCCGAGGAACGACCACCTGGCGAGTGAATCATCGTCACCATTAGGGTGCGTCATAACAGAACTTTACCTTGTCATATCTGCCATGCTGGTCATAGCCTCATGTGAACAACTGCTTGCGATACGGATCTTGCTTTAGCCGAAGCGTTGCTACTTCCGTCATTAGATCTGGTCGGCAGCTGAGCACGTCTGCTAGGATAGTTTTGCCTGGCCAGTACTCAATATCATAGTCAAACCCAAAACCAAGGAACTCCCTCCATTGGGTTTAACGTCATCTGAGGTTCGGCTACGTCTTCAAATGATTCAGCGCATGGTGGCCCTTCTTCACGATGCATCGGCGGCATTCCACATGGCACCGCCTTGTCTTAAATGCATGTATGACCGCCAGCATCTCTTTCTTGTATATGGCATAGTTGAGATGTGGTCCTCGCAGGTTTTGTGAGATGTATGCGACCAGTTGCTCTCTGTTGTCATGATCTTGCACTAGGATCGCAAATGGCTGGATCTGAGGCGTTTGTAGCCATGACGTAATTGCCTGTTGGATCGGCTGATCGTACGAATGGCATCAAGATTAGTGCATTCTGCATAGCGATGAACACTTCTTGTTTGTTGTCTCTCCACCGCCACTCATTTTATTTTCAAGTGAGGTTGGAGAGAGGCGTTGACACATGGCCGTATTCTCGTACGGAACACTGGTGGAAATAGCATAAGCTGAGGAAAACTTGAACGTCTCAAACGTTGGTTGGTGTTGGCCAATCAACGACTGCTATCACTTGTGAATCCATGGTGATCTGTCCGCTGTTGATGACGTGACCTAAGTACTTGATCGAATGGTGACCAAAGACACACTTCGAGAGTTCTCAAAAAACTTTCTTTTCGTAAAACTTCGACAACCTTCCGTAAATGTCCATCGTGCTCCTTTGGGATGAGGCTGCACACGAGCATTTCGTCGAGGTATACCAGGGCCAAATTGTCGTGGTGTGGACAAAAAACATTGGTCATGGCCACCATGAACGTCGCCANTGTTGATGACGTGACCTAAGTACTTGATCGAATGGTGACCAAAGACACACTTCGAGAGTTCTCAAAAAACTTTCTTTTCGTAAAACTTCGACAACCTTCCGTAAATGTCCATCGTGCTCCTTTGGGATGAGGCTGCACACGAGCATTTCGTCGAGGTATACCAGGGCCAAATTGTCGTGGTGTGGACAAAAAACATTGGTCATGGCCACCATGAACGTCGCCAGGACATTCGCAAGTCCAAAAAGCACGACTGTGAATACAAAATGCCCGTATTGTGTTTGGAATGCTATCTTATCGATGATAGTGTCTTCCACGCGAATCGGGTGATAAGCGTTGCGTAGGTCGATTACCGGGAAAACTCGAGTCCCTCGGAGTTGGCCAAAACGTTCATCGCCTTGAGGAAGAGGGTAGCGATTCTTGATGATAGCATCACTAAACGCCCGGTAGTCCACGCATATTTGCATTTTGCTAGTCTTTTTCTTTTTAAATTATACTGGTGCCGCATATGGTGACGTGGATGAGTGGATGAACCCCTGACCAAGCATCTTGTCCAGTTGCTTCTTCAACTTATTGAGCTTGTGATCGCTCATCCAAAAGGCCCCTCGGACTGTGTGTTAGCTACCCGGTTTAACCTTGATGCGATGGTCAATGTTGCGTTGAGGTGCTAGGGTTTTGGGGAGTTCATCGGGGAAGACGTTTGCAAACTCTTGGATGAGTGGATGAACCCCGGACCAAGCATCTCGTCCAGTTGCTTCTTTAACTTATTGAGCTTGAGATCGCTCACCCAAAAGGCCTCTCGGACCGTGTGTTAGCTGCCCGGTTTCACCTTGATGCGATGGTCGATGTTGCGTTGAGGTGGTAGGGTTTTGGGGAGTTCGTCGGGGAAGACGTTTGCAAGCTCTTGGATGAGTGGTGCAAACTCTTTGGGTACCATCCTGAACTTTGTTGATGCTGATGAGGCGGATGAGGCCGATGAGGCTGATGAGACTGATGAGTCAGCTATTACCACGTCTGCTTCCTCCATTGGCTTGAGATGTATGAGCCACGCACGAGCTCCTCGTTGTTTGCAGTTTTTTGCCACA
Organism: Penium margaritaceum; assembly: GCA_023375785.1. Classification (NCBI taxonomy): domain Eukaryota; kingdom Viridiplantae; phylum Streptophyta; class Zygnematophyceae; order Desmidiales; family Peniaceae; genus Penium; species Penium margaritaceum. The sequence goes on along the minus strand of SZWC01005032.1, from coordinate 105,475 downwards.
TCGAGCAGTATCGGTTGCACAAGTTGTCGCATCTTGGCTACCAAGACATCCTCTGTTTCTTCCACCTTTGTTGCTTCCGTTGTCGTCTTCCAACCCTCACGCGAAAGTTATCTCTTGGCACCATCGATTTCCACGTAGACATCGTTGTTTTTCTTGTTAAATTGCGAATTGTGTTGGTATAGGAAATCTCATCTAAGAATTTTTTTGTGGTCACTCGTTGGACAAGACCTATAGACCGTTAAATTCCATAGATCTCCCTCTTGTAGTTGTAGTGGTTCTTGACGTTTATGTATTTGCAGTCTTTTATCGATTGATTTTCCTTCAAACACCCCTTGTTTGTTCTGTAAATCCCGTTTGCAAACCACGTCGTTGCATACAAAATTGTGAAAAGTTCCTCCATCCAATTGTGCCGGCACCATTATGCAACTTTTGCAACCTCAAAGGGTTGTACTCTTAGCAATGTTTTCGGTTGGTCGCCCTCATACCCCTTATTGAACTTTCCAATCCCAGAAACCCTCTGCGGCGTTGTAGGCCGTTCAAATGGGCGATCGTTCAGTGCAGATCGCTCATCACGGAGAAGAGTCACGCCTTTCACTCCTGTCCCTTCCCATTTTGTGACTTATTCATATGTAGCTTCTCCTCTTCTTTGGCTTGAAACTTGCTTCAGCAGTTGCGAGCAATGTGCACAATTTTTCCGCAGTTGTAGCACGTGCGTGTATCTCTCAAGTCGCCTGCATCTACTTCCATCGGAGTCAAGGATTCCCCTCATGGGCTTTTTCCACTCCCATGATAATTGTGGTTGGGAGGTCGCCAACCATAGGATTCCTAGATCCAAGCATTGTAATCCACGCTGTCTATCCTTTTTGCTACTACGATCATCTGCTGCAAGTCATTTTTCATGTCAAAAATGGTGATTGCTGGACGGATGTCTCTCTTGAGGCCGTTGTTGTAGTGAAAACAGAGCTCATTGGGGAAGTTGTCTGCACTAGTGATGATCTCATGAAATCTCCTCATGTACTATGCCACGCTGCACTGCTGTCAGAGAAGCGAAAGCTTGTACCGACCGTCAGACTTCTTGTTCAACCATCCAAATCATGGGGGCATTGCACACGAGAACTCGTTCGAGTCCGTTGGTGGCGTTAGCGCATCTTGCCATTGCGGTTTGATCTGCTCAAAGATTAGAATGCCTACGATCACTAATATGAGACGGGTGCCATTGGCCATTGATGAGGTCCCGCTGGTCTTCTGCTGCCGTTGGATGGCCTTTAGATCAGACCACCAACTTAGTGCAGTGCCACGCAAAAGCGCGGTCGCGAGGTCAATTCTTCTTTGGTCCTTGCAAACGCAACAGCGGTGAAGTGCATCTCCAAACTCGTCAGCCACATCTGAACCGTTGGTCGTTAGAATTTGCGGAATCAAACAGTTTGGGAGAGGCTGGGCAATTCTTGGGTTCGCTCAAGAGCTGGGTATTTCACTCAGCGAGCACCGCCTCTTGTGTGCTTGCGTTGCAAAGAGCCTCCATCGCGGCGTTGAGATTTTGGAGCAAATTGCTACGCATCCCCTTGCATGCAAAGATACAATTTGCCAAGTTCTCGTGGATCCGCGCATGTCATCCGGTGCCACCTGTTATTCTTGGTGTCATCATCAAGGCTGCGAGTAGGGGAAGCTGGTTTACTGCTGCTGGATCCATGACCGGATTAGTCGTCATAGTCGCAGGGGTCGATCCAGCTGATGCATAGTCTGCCATGCCAGCGTTTGCTGTCGCTTCAGGGTTTGCGTGCATAAGCATGTTCTGCCCCTCCATCGCCAAAGTCATCGTCGAAGATCCACTAGTGATTATTGGATGCGCTTGTCCGCTTCACGTTGTAGTCACGAAGTCTGCGAAGTCTTGTATTGTGAGATGCGCTGACATCTTCTCCTGCTGTTTTTGCCCCCTCTCCCGCCACCATTGCACATGTGCATGATGCACGCTCCCTCACACCTGCTCATGCACAACTGTTGCATCGTCGCCTGTGCCACATCCACACTGCTGCCATCGGCAATCTTCTTTGTGTGCTTCCCGCAGGTGGCCTTGATGCTGCTACTTTTCCTGCTCATTGTCCCCCTGACTGTCTGGATTGTGCTCAAGGAAAAGAATATCGGTCTCCTTTCTCCACCTTTGAATCTCGTTCTTCTCATCCTCTTTACCTGCTGCATGCTGATGTCATGCCCCCCACCCCTCATGACTCTCTTGGGGGTGTCGGCCGTTACATTATTTGTCTCACAGATGACTTGTCACACATGCGTTGGGTCTTTGCACTCAAACAGAAGAGTGACTTTTGCTATACTCTTGAGTCCAGGCTTCCCCAGGCTGAGGCCGCCCGTGGTCAACGTCTTCGTGTCTTTTGTTGTGACTATAGGGGTGAATTCATTGGTCCCACCTCTCTTTTTCCCTCCTCTCGTGGTGCGACCGTTGAAGCCACCACTCCCTACTCACCACAACAAAACGGTGTGTCTGAGCGCTGGAACTGAACACTTGCCAACAATGTACGTACCACTTCTTAGTGTCTCTGTCCTTCCCCCCTTGTTTTCCTTGGAAGCCATGTCCTACATGACGTGGGTCTGGAACCGTGTTCCGCACGGTCTCCTTCCACGTCATGTCACAGTGTTTGAGCGCTGGTTTGGTTGCCGTGCAAATATACGCCTGGCTCGCGTCCGGGCCTGCGTCGCTGCCGTCTAGCTCCTAGAAGATCTTTGTGATGGCAAACTCAGCCCGCGTGCTCACTTGTGCGCTTTTCTTGGGGTCTTGGCCATGTCCAAAGCCTGACGCTCCTAGGATCCCAATCGCGCACGTGTGGTCAAGTCTCATGATGCCCTCTTCTTTGAGGACGTCTTTCCTTGCGATCTGTCCTGCGTCGCTCCCCTCCTCTATGTCCTCAATCTGTCGGCTTGGGAGGGGTGGATCTCTTCTAGCCTCCAATCCCACAGGGGTACCCATTGTCGACTCGGCTCCTTCCTCTCTCGACTCTCCTCCTCATGCATCTGACATACCCAATCCTGACACACTCCCCAACACTCCAACTGCATCCTCATCCACTCTTTCCACAGAGTCTTCCCCTTTTTCATCGTCTAAGTTTGTGTCGGACCCTCCCGGTGGTCCACCACTATCTACTGACACTCTGGCACAGTCACCCCCACACGTTGTCGTCGAGTCTCCTCCTCATCCTATTTTACGGCCGACTATTATACCTGGTGAGACTGTCACTCCGCTAGTCACGGATGTGTCTCAAGTTGTATCTGAGCTTTACACTTGTGGAGGAAAACTTCGTCCACTTCCACAGCACTCTGTCACAGAGTCCTCTCAGCACCGTACCCACTCTAATGTATCCTCTGCAGCAGCTGGCTCCACAGCCAGACCCACCGACGCACTGGGACTTGCTGTAAGCATGGCTCACCATGACTGAGAAGTAGGCTATGCACTTGTTGCTCATGAGTTTCACAATGCTTTGCATGCCTCAGTTGCTGGCTATGTCGCCGCGTACTTTGCAACCAGCGGCCTTCCATCGATCCCTGCAGTGCCTGGTACAATGTGCCAGGCAAGAGAGGAAGCTGATTCTGACCTCTGGGAAAAGGCTATGCAAGAGGAGATCACAGCGTGGACCGAGCATGAGGTCTTCGAACTCGTTGATCTCCCAGCAGGTCACAAGGCAGTTTCAGCCCGTTGGGTACTTCGGCGCAAGTTGAAGCCTGATGGTACAATTGACAGGTACAAGGCACAACTCACTGCCAAGGGATTCTCCCAAGTTCCTGGTGTCAACGTTGATGAAACGTTTGCCCCTATGGGACGCTACACCACCACTCAAGCTCTTTTGAGCCTTGTCCCCTAGCATGAGTGGGAATTCAAGCTGATGGATGTCAACAATGTATTCTTCCATGAACGCCTTGACAAGGAGATCTACATGGTACAGCTTCCAGGCTTCACAAATGGCACAAACAAGGTTTGGCGGTTGCGTAAAGCCCTCTACGAGCTCAAGCAGTCCCCTCGCTGCTGGAACTTGGAGATCTTGGCCACCCTTGAGAAGGTTGGCTACCTTCGTAGCAATGTCAACGTGGCGCTATTCCAGAGTGCACCCTCGCAGCCCTCGTGGCCATCTTGGTGTACGTGGATGATCTCCTCATTATGTCACCTAGCTGCACCGCTATGCAATCAGTCAAAATCCTATTGCAGTCTACTTGCAAGATGAAGGACTTGGGTCTTGCTCAAGTGATTCTAGGCATGGAGCTTGAACTTGACCGTCTGAGCCGGACACTGCACGTACACCAGGCCGCCTACATTCACAGTCAGGGGAAGCGCTTCTCCTCCATGCTCGCTGAAACCCCCGCTGCGTCGACACCTATGACGCCAGCTGGGCAGCGCCTGGTGAAGTCGCTCGATGTGACTCAACTGGGGGAGACTGTCGAGGTCACCGATTACGGCAAGCACGGGCCGCTGGGTCGGCATGGCGCGGTGCATGATGGCAGCCACAAAGGAGGAGACAACCGTGCAAGAGGCGCTTGCACGGCCTGATGGGCAACAGTGGGGCGAAGCAATAAAATCTGAACTTGTGTCCCTTGCTGAGAACGGCACTTGGAAGTTGGTGGATCGGCCTGAGGGGGCGAAGGTGATCAGCTCCAAGTGGGTGTTCAAGGTGAAGCTTACCAAGGACAGCAAGGTGGAGAAGTATAAGGTGCGGCCAGTGGCAAAGGGGTATGCGTAGCGGAAAGGCGAATACTACAATGAGATGTTCGCGCCCGTCGCCAAGTTCACAAGCATCCGGACAATCCTCACGGTGGCAGTCGCAAAGGACATGGAGATCCACCATATGGATGTCAAGACAACATTCCTGAATGGATTCATCGACAAGGAGATCTACCTTGAGGTGCCGGAGGGGGTGGATGCACCAGAGGACAAGGTGTGCAAGCTGCGGAAGGCCTTGTACGGGCTAAAACAACCACCTAGGTGCTGGTACCAATAGATGGACGGCTACATGGCGGAGCTCGGCTTCAAGCGCTGTGAGTCACACCATAGCGTATACGTGCGGCCCAGCAAGGGACTCCATCAGATTGTCGCACTCTTCCTGGATGACCTGATCATGTGTTCATCAGATCTGGCGGCTTTGCAGCAACTCAAGGAGCAGCTGAGCAGCAGATTTAAGATGACGGACATGGGGGAGCTGGAGTACTACCTCGGGGTGAGCATCACGCGGAACCGGAGGGCGCGCACGCTTGAGTTGGGGCAGGCCAAGTACGTGGCCGAGGTGCTGAAGCGGTATGGCATGGAGGACTGCAAACCAGTGGGCAGTCCGTTCTCCACAAGCTATGAGCTGAGTGCGGCAATGGCGCCGCAAACTAAAGAGGAGAAGGAGGACATGGCGGAGGTGCCTTACCAATCTGTGGTGGGCAGCCTCATGTATGCCATGGTGGCGACTCGGCCGGACTTGGCCTATGCAGTGGGTCAGGTGAGCAGGTATGTGGCCAACCCTGGGCCACTACACTGGCAGGCGGCGAAACGCATCCTCCGGTACTTGCAGGCAACGCGGCATGCGCGCCTAATGTACGACGGAAAGGGGAGGTCAGACCCCTTGCGGCTGGTCTGCTACACTGACGCGGACTACGCCGGCGATGTGGACAAGAGGAAGTCTGCTTCTGGCTACGCGTTCTTCCTCGCAGGTGCAGCGGTCTCGTGGTGCAGCAGGAAGCAGGATTGCGTTGCCACCTCCACAGTGGAGGCGGAGTACGTCGCTCTGGCCGAGGCGGTCAAGGAAGCGGTGTGGCTCTGCAGATTGCTGGGAGAGCTTGGCGTGCCGCAGCAGGAGCTTACGGTGGTTCAAGAGGACAACACCGGCTCCATCTCGCTGACCAACAACCCGACGCAGCATAGGAGGACAAAGCACAATGACGTGCGCTACCACTACGCGCGCGACATGGTGGAGAAGGGACAGGTTGTGCTGTAGCATTACAGCACAAAGCACATGCTTGCAGATTGCTTGACCAAGGCGCAGCCCCAGGATTGGCATGTCATCAGTCTAGCAGGGCTTGGGTTGACAAGCTGTGAAGGGCTTGAAGGCGCAGGAGTGGACGAGTAAAGAGTGAGCATGAGGCATCCGGCATGGAAGGTGCACGGAGGAGATTGTTAAAAAGTGCCCCTGCCCTAGATGCCGTTTGCCGTTTTCCTGGTTCTACCACTAGAGAGTAGTCAGATGTCTAATCTGAATGCAGATTTGGACCCCTTGCATTTTTCCATGCAGTTTCGAGCTTTCATTTGCTCGATTTGGTTGAGAATTCTGAGAGATAGCCCCATCCGAAGATCCGGTGGTAGGTGGGTGGAATCTGGGTTCCGTCATTGGTGACGGATTAATTCCACCACCAGTGATCCAAGTTTGACTTCAATATGCTCCAAGGGCACATGAGCCATGAACAAAAGGGATGTGGATGGTCTTCTGGATCAGGGCAAGCCTCCCCCAACGTTGGGATGACAGGAAGGGCGCTTTGACATACCACCGTCGAAGCGCCTCCCGTCACTCCCGTTCGTGGATATGGTGGGCGGCTCGGCTCCACCATGGGTTACTCTAACGGCCGTAGTAGGGGCTCTACTGCTCCGTTTTGGGCGTTCTTGGATGCGTTGGAAATCTTAGATCACAGGCTATAAGAATCTGATGTGATCTCACCAAAAAAACTAACCATTGACGATTCCCAGCCTTTCTCAATTTCCGCAATCTGTATTCTGCCAGAATTCTGCTCCCTTGGTGTTGAGGCGACCCAAAGCACACACCTCCCTTGGAAGTCTGTTTGCACAAAGCAGCCGTGGACACTTAGGCTGTTCAGGGAACGCCAGGATAGCATTCTTGACAAAGGGTTATGGGCCCACTGCCCTGACCTGCCGAACAAGACGTTCATGGCTTCTGCAACGCACGGGAGTGTCGCTCCGGGCGACTTCACCGTCGCACTTTGAGATTGTCCATTGCAGAAGTTCAACATGGCACAGAAGACAGAGTCCTCGCCCATCCAAAAGTACATGGGTGGTCAAGGCTTTGGGCTGTGGCAGTGGTATATTGAGATCTACCTTGCGCACAAGGGAGTGCTGGAGCTCATGAAGGGTACGGAGGTTCAAGATGCGAGCACAACGGACGAGGAGAAGATGGCCTTCGCAAGGAAGAACACGGAGGTGCTAATGCTCCTGTTGTCGGCGCTGCATGAATCTCAGTGGGACTATATCCATGGCTGCGAGCTGGCAGTCGATGCATGGAAGAAGCTCTGCTCCATCCACCAATCAACATCCCTAGCCAACAAGATCTTTGCAATGAAGCGACTCTTGACGGTGAGGATCAAGGAGGGTGAGGACGTCATTTCAGCCATGCAACAGATTGAGTCTCTTACCTCATAATGCAATGCTGTGGGGTGGAAGATTGACACGAAGATGCAGGTAATGGTGCTCCTCATAGCTCTACCCGACAGTTGGGGTCCTCTCATCACTGTGCTGGGAGGTTGGCAGGAGGATAAACTCACCTACGGCGCAATTGTCGAGTATATCCGCAACGAGGTGCACCGTCAGAGCGGTGGCGAGACCTCGTCATCCTCAACTGCCATGGTCACCAAAACGCAAGGTGGCAGAAGCAGCGGCAAGCGAGGTGGCGGTAAGGGTGGCGGCAAGAAGGGCACCAAGAAGGGTGCATGCAATAACTGTGACAAGGAGGGCCATTGGGCCAAGGAGTGTCCGGAGGAGGTGCAGGCCGGCGGCAAAGGCGCCAAAAGCAAGAAGGCACTCCTCAACGACACGAAGAACCTTGACCTGAAGGGTGCCAACAGGAGATGCCTCGACTCGGGTGCGAAGGAACATACCCAAGTTGAGAAGGTGGGGTTCATCAACTACACCAAGTCTTCTAAGTCCATGGTGACCGCCAACGACAAGGTCGAACCTGCGGCCGGCCAAGTTGATGTGGACATTGAGGTGGTGGTTGGTGGAAAAAAGGTGCAACGTGTTATCCAAAATGTGCAACATGTCCCCGGCCTGGCTGACATTTTGAGTGTGAGCCGCTTGACAGACAAGGGCTATGAAGTACTCTTCCGCAGGAAAGGTGCAGTCGTGCGGATGGACGGCGGCGGCGAGGTTGTGCTCGAAGCAAAGCGTGAGGGAGGTCTCTACATTGTTGATACAAAGGTCATACCCTCGGCAGCAGACGCAATAGATTCGCAAGCATGCGCCGTCAACCTCACAAAAGGCGGGGGAGCAGACCTGCAGCTATGGCATCGGCGACTGGGGCACTCATCGCCCGCAGTCGTGCAGGAGATGGCGAAGCGCGAGATGGTTCGCGGCCTCAACATCACCGGTGCAGCAGATGCAACAGCAGATTCCGCAGAGCACAAGTGCGAGCCTTGCATTGTGGACAAGGCAAAGCGTAAGCCGTTCAACGATGGACAACGGCGGGCCGAGAACCTGCTCGAGGTCGTGCACAGTGATGTGTGCGGACCGATCAAGACGTCGTCCATTGGGGGCGCACGTTACTTCGTCACCTTCATCGATGATTGCAGCAGAAAACTCTACGTCTACTTCATGAAGCGGAAGAGTGATGTGCTGGACCGGCTGAAAAAGTATGTCACAGCGGTGGAGAGGCAGACTGGCCGCAAGGTCATTGCTCTACGCAGTGACAATGGTGGGGAGTATGTGGGCTGCGGAGGGTGGCTGAAGGAGCAGGACATTGAGTAGCAGCCGACCACTCCGTAGACGCCACAATCTAATGGCGTGGCAGAGCGCATGAACCAGAAGCTACTCACAATTGCGCGGACAATGCTCGTGGATGCAAAGTTGCCACAGAGCCTGTGGGCCAAGGCAGTGAGTACGGCGTGCTACATTACCAACCTCACCCCAACCGCAGTGGTGAAGGGGAAGGGCGGCTAGAAGACGCCGAAGGAGGCTTGGAGTGGGCGCAAACCAAGTGTGGTACACCTGAAGGTTTTCGGGGGCAAGGCGCACGTGTTGGTGCAGGCCGCGCAAAGAAGATACTCCAAACTGGACCCACGTGCAAAGGTGTACGCGTTCGTCAGATACGAGAGTGCGCTCAAGGCGTACCACCTCTTTGATCCATGGACGCAGGACGTCATCACCAGCCGCGACGTCACGTTTGATGAGCAGCAGAGCTACTGCAGCAGCAACAACAACATTGACGCAGTGCACTCTCCAAAGCAGGAGGAGTGGTTCCAACTCCTTGAGCGTGAGGAGGAGCCAGCGGCTGCAAAGGTCGATGACGGGTCTTTGGAGGATGACGGTGCTGGAGCGCAGCAGGGCAATGAAGCAGGTGCAGGTGTCGCTCGAGCGCAGGATGCAGCAGCCGATGCGGGGGAGCCCGCGGCCGAGGACAACGTTGCAGCAGAGTAGCAGCAGGACCAGCAGCCAGCGTCACCAAGGTCACCGCGTCGCAGTCGGAGGCGGCGGAATGCGGCGAAACGGTATGACAACAAGCACGGGCCGCTGGGTCCGCATGGCACGGTGCATGATGGCAGCTGCAAAGGAGCCGACAACCGTACAAGAGGTGCTCGCACGGCCTGACGGGCAGCAGTGGGGCGAAGCGATGAAATCTGAACTTGCGTCCCTTGCTGAGAACGGCACTTGGGAGTTGGTGGATCGGCCTGAGGGGGCGAAGGTGATCAGCTCCAAGTGGGTGTTCAAGGTGAAGCTCACCAAGGACAGCAAGGTGGAGAAGTATAAGGCGCGGCTAGTGGCGAAGGGGTA
>SZWC01005032.1:71076-85013 GCA_023375785.1 Penium margaritaceum | reverse complement strand
GAGATGGAGATCAGCGCGATGGCCGAACCACAGCTCATACGGCGTGACATTGTCTGGAAGCGGACCATGCAGCAAGGGGTTCCAGACCCACGTCATGTAGGAGAAGCCCTAAAAGACAAAGGATTCCGGTAGACCGCACTCAGACTGCATAACGCGAACCGCATCCTCCATGGTGCGGTTCCAACGCTCAGACACACCGTTCTGCTGTGGTGTAGCAGGGGCGGAGAGCTGGTGAAAGATACCGTGCTTGGCAAAGTAGGCATCCATCTCGCCCAAGAACTCGCCACCACGATCTGAACAAAATGTGTGCAAAGTGTGACGAGACTGACACTCAGCCATCACAAGCCACAGGCGGACTGCCAATGCGGCATCACTCTTGTGGCACAGGCTATAGACCCACCGCATCCGCGTGAAGTCATCAGTCAGGGTGAGAACGTATCGACCCTGATCAGAGAGGGACTCGACTGGGAGAGGGCCGAGAAGGTCCGAGTGAACCAACTCAAGTGGGCACAGTGCCCGGGAGGAGGAGTCAGGGTAAGAGCAACGATTCATCTTACCCAAGGTGCAAAAAAGACAGTCGGTCTTGGGTGGCTTCTCAAAAGAGGCTGCGTCAAGACCGAGGGCTGGCTGAGTACGAATGAGCTTGGACACAGTGTCCGAGCACACATGGCAGAGGCGACGGTGAAACAAGTGCTGGTGTTCTGGGGAGAGAACACCAATGACAAACACTCGCGCAGAAAGGGGAGAGGAAGGAGTAGCAGAGGGAGTGCAATGAGACACACGATACAGGTCATCAACAACAGAGGCACGAAACACATCGGCACGTGTGTCAAGAGAAGTCACTGTGGCAGAGTTTGCAGAGTGCTCAACAGTGAGGCCCATTCCGGTGCATGCACGAACAGAGAGCAGGCTGAGCTCAAGAGCAGGGACAAACAGCACATCACAAATGTACAAGGGGCTAGACGGACCATCGAACCGCACAACCCCAACTCCTTGTACAGGCAACGACTGACCAGACCCTGTGCAAACAGACCGAATAGACGCAACGGGACCTAGCACAACGAAGTCACTACGACGACAGGTCATGTGATGAGTGGCCCCAAAGTCAATAATCCAGGTGCCACTCGGCTCACGACCAATCGTCGACACTGAGCAACGTGCCACAGAAGACTCTGCCTCTGCTAGGCGCTCAGTAGAGGACTCGGAACAACGACGGACAACACGGATCTGTGACTCGGCAAGCCAGTCGATACTATAAGGTCCATCCTCATCGCAAGCCACCATAGCTCCACCGCAAGCATCATCATGAGCAACAGACGCAGCAAGACAAGATGTGTCGGGACCACTCGGTTGTGACAACACACTCGCACCTCCCTGAGTACGAAGCGCCAGCAGCTGACGACGCTCTGCGATCGTGCGATCCCGAGGGTCCACCTCACTGTTGCCGCCTGATGAAACGGGTGTATCTGCAGCACTCGTGGTCGCGGTGCGCCCAGTCCGTGTGTCGCTCGAGGAAGTCCGCTGTGCGTGCGCCGCCTGGAGGCCGCGCATGATCCGAGTCCATCCAAGTGGCTGCTCACACTCTGTGTAGCGGTGAGCGCCTCCACAGTTGTAGTAATGGACAGAACGTTCACTGCCACTACTCGCAGGCTACTGCTACTACTGCTACTGCTGCTTTCCCTTTCCACGTCGCTTCTTCCCCTTCTTTCCCTGTGCGGCCGCTGCAATGCCCTGAGTGTGGCCGCTCGGAGTAGAGGAGGAGGAGGAGGAGGCGGTTGAGGTGGGACTAGTGAGCAGGGACAGAGGCGTAGGAGGCGTCGCAGTCATTGCTGCAACTAGTGGACTCTGCTCATGAGCGACGACAGCCTCATGAGCCGATGTGGCCTAGATGAAGTAGCGATGGACCCTAGGAAGCAACTTTAGTGACTGTGACACCTCAGAGAGAGCCACACAATCGAAGCCCGTAAAGAGCTTCACGTGGTCCAAATGCGCTCCCATCATGATGGTGTCAAGCGCCCACAACTGCGTCCCGTCACCGGTCCCAAGGCGCGTGTAAAGGTGCATCGCGCGACTCCAGTAGTCAACTACAGGCTCTATGGGGCCCTGTTGGAGGGAGTGAAACTTGCGTAGTTGGGCCGCCCTCGTGGCATGGGTCTCCGCAGCGAGAAGTGTCAAGGCCATCTCCCAGCCCTGACGCGGATCTGCTCCAATCCTGGTCTCAGTCTGACAGAGGAAAGGACGGAAGTCGATCACAGTCTCCTGTGGTATGGCGTAGAGGAGAACCCGCATCGCTCTCGCTGCTGTCTGGGCCTCGTGAGCGTCGCGGGTCTGAAACTGGCTGTGGTAGTACGGCCAGACACCCTCACAACCGACCCACACCTGAAACAGGGTCTCCCAACATTCGAAGCCCTCGTCACTATCGTAACAGGGTGGAGGTGGCCCAAAGTCCTTTGGTCGCCGCTCCGTGGGGAGGGCGACCTCAGGTTCAGCAAATGGTGGGCGAGGTATGGGGAGCCCACCAGTGAGGGAAACACCACCAAAGGTGAACGCTGCTGAATGACGTGTCTGATCATGATGGCGAGAAGGTGGTGGAGTGGGAGGCTGTGATCCCAAACGTAACTCACAGTCGCGCTCCTCAAGCACACGAATCTCATGCTCGCGTGAGTCATCCTCAATCTCCTCCTCGTCCTAAGTGTCCACCCGTGATGATCGATGCTGAGACCGCCGCATTGTGTAGGGTGTAGACTGCTGAGCGGATGGTGGAGCTCCAGTAGACTCTCCAGGTGGCTGCTGTGAAGCCATCGAACGGCCCCGCAGTAACTCCGTGATCACCTGCAATGCGTCGGACTACCTCTGCTGCTGCTGGCGCATCTTGTCCTGCGACCGACGAAGCTCATCGATCATGCGGGACTGCGACCGAGGGCTCACAACACCCGAAGAGGAGGAAGAGGAATCAGCGGGTCCTTTGTCCTTGTCACGGACTGGCGCCATCGCGGTGCTTAGTATGGGGTCGAGCGTCGGCCGTTGCTGTACAGTTTACTGTGACCACTCGGCCGTGTCCATACTCGTGCAAATCCCTGAGGCAGGCGGCCCTGATGACACCGGCGCGATGACAGGCGGCGGACTACCCGCTTGGAGCTGACCGACCATTGTTCCAGAGCCCCAGATGCCACCGGGACTCTTTGCTGTGTCTTCTACGTCTTGCAGGCATCTTTTGGTGGACTGGCCATGAGGTCCATTTGCATGTCTTTGCATTGTATGCTCACTGTCAGTCGATGGATGCATGCATGTGTCTAGTCATAACGTCCGTCTTTTGATTCTGAACGTCTAGGTTCAGACGGCGTAGGATTCTGACATGTGTGCGCAGAGTTACAGCCAAAACAGTGGTTTTGGGCCGGTTTTAGGACAGCTCTTGGACTGCTGCGTGCGACACCCGCCGTGCGCCGCGGCAGGTATTTATGCCTTGGACCTGTCATTTGTCGTTTCTCTCTGCATATGCTACATTGAAGCATTCTGACACTGTGTCTTGTGTCTCCTAGTCAAACCCTTGCCGTTGTGTGTACGACCTGTGATTGTCGTCACCGTCCGACCAGGCACTGACGCCCGGTCAACGGCTGTGTTGCTAGGAAGCTTGTACGCACTTTCTAATGGTATCAGAGCAGTGAGACAGTTCTCAGTGAGCTGCGCAGCAGAGACGCAGCAGAGCAGCAGTAGTGAGAGTCACCGCTGTAGCAGAGTTTCTGGGATCTGTTGGAGACGACCGGTCACCGTCAACGTACTCCACCCACCACGTGAGATCGCGGCTGCACAGGCAGCAGCAGCGGCATGTACCGCCACGCAGAGGTGTGTGGCGGTTGCGGTGTGTGCACCCGCCCTCCACAGCTGCAGCAGCAGAGCAGCAGCAGCAGAGGCGGCGGCAGCAGCAACGCAGCATCAGCGGTCACAGCAGCAGTGTGACAGCAGTGGTGGCAACAGCAGCGCAGCAGCAGCGTAGCAGCGGTAGCGGCTACACCGGCACAGCAACAGCAGCAGCAGTCACGACGGCAGCAGTAGCGCAGTAGTGGCGGCAGTAGACGCGCGCGGCGGTGGCAGCCAGCAGCAGCTGCAGCGCGTAGCAGCAGCCGCAGCGCGCAACAGCAACAGCAGCAGCGCAGTCGCTGCTGCCACGGCTGCACACGCAGCTACGCAACTGCTACTTGAGCTGACAGCACAGCTGCAACAGCAGTTGGGCGGAAGCTACCACGCAGCTTCCGCGGAGCTGCCGCGCGCCACCGCGAAGCGGCTCCACACGCGTGCGGAACTGACAAAAAAAAGCAGGGGACGAGCTGACGTCAACATTGTTGATTGCTGACGTCATCAGGTCGTGCTGATGTCTGCAACCACTTGCTGACGTCAGCATTACACTTAGCCAAATTTTCACCGGGAAAGTCGAAAGTTGCCATCGTTTCAACTCGTCGAGAAACACAGACGGTTTTGAAATCCGGCAAACTTGACCTGTCGTCCCATAGTGAGCGGCGACATGAGTTCGCCCGACGACAAGGACAAGGGACGAGGTGATCCCTCCTCCTCTTCTTCATGGGTATTGAGCCCTCGCTCACAGGCTATTGCGGACCTGCGCAGCCAGCAGGAGGAGATGCGTCGTCTGCAGCGAGAGCAGAGTGACGCGATCCGCACGCTGACTGAGCTTTTGCGTGCTCAGTCCACGGCTCCTTCGCGGATTTCTGAGGGAGTTGTCGGCGTTGCGGCCTCCACCCAGCACTCGGCCTAGGTGCTCGTGACAGGTGCTCCGCCTGCTTCACCTCCTGGTGTGGTTTCTCCACCACCTGCGGACCTCCTTGATGACGAGACATAATGCCAGGCTTCGAGGATGACTCCCAGGAGCGGGACATTCGTCTTCTAAAGGAGCGTCTCCGTCAGCTACAGACGGGTATCCGACCTCCACCCGTATCCCCGATACGATCGTCACCTGACTTCCCCGGTGATCACCCCCTTCCAGGAGTTTTCCCCGTCTCTCACCCTCCTCAGCCTGCAATTGCTCTCCCCACGGAGCGGCAGCCAAAGGACTTTAAGGCACCACCTCCACGGTACATTAGCGAGGATGGATTTGACTGCTGGGAGATACTGTTTCAGGTGTGGGCCACTTCCGAGGGAGTGTGGCCTGACTACCACAGCCCATACCAGTCTACAGATCCAGCACAGGTGCTGACAGCAGCACGGGCCATGCGAGGACATTTCTATGCCATGCCATGCGAGACTGTCGTCGACTTCCGCCCCTTCCTTGGCGAGGCTGGCACAGGCACCGGAGCTGATCCTCGTCGAGGCTGTGATCTGGCGTTGTCCCTACTAGCCGTAGAGACGCACACCACGCGTGCGTCACACATTCGTGCTTTCCGCTCACTCCGTCAGGGTCCAGCAGAGCGTGCGGCGGATTACTGGCGACGCGCCATGCATATATACACGCGTCTGGGGACCTCAGGGGGCACACAGCTGTGGGCACTTCCGACGATCATGCTCGGAGTTCGCCTGGAGTAAATCGACATCTTCACACGGTACAGCGACGCTGCCCTGGAGCCTTTCTTAGCCACCCTGTAGCTACTCCCTTGGGCGCATCAGTTTTTCCTCCAAGTGACGTCGGCCCGCGAGGCACCAATAGCACATCAGGAGACTTCCCTCGCTGCAACAGTCCTCGCCTCACCACCATCTTCCCTCCAGTAGTCACCCTCATCCACCTCCATCATGACCTCATCTTCCTCCTCCTCTTCAACCCCGTCTACACCCACGCAGGCGGAGGGCGTTGCAGCAGCTGCCCAGGGGAAGAAGAAGAATAGGAAGCACGGATCGGGTCAGCAGCAGCGGTCATCCAGTGGTAGCAGTGCCTGTTCCATGCAATGCTACAACTGTGGAGGTGCCCATCGCTACACCGTGTGCCAGCAGCCGCTTGACTGGGAGCGCATCACTCGTGGACTTCAGGCTACCCATGCTGCCTGCACCGCGTCCGGCACGTCGCCCGCACACTCCTTTGGACGCGCGGTAACCACGACTGCAGTTGTTCCTGCGTCCTCACCAGCGAGCAGCAGTGATCGAGACCCACGTGACCGCACCATCATCGAGCTTCGTCATCTTCTGGCGCTTCGCTTTTAGGGAGGTGCGAGTGTGTTGTCATCGTCAAGTGGGTCACAGACTGCTTGTTCGTCCGTCCTCATGACTCGTGATGACACGTGTGGGGGAGCACAGTACGCATGTGATAATGTTGGGCCTGACTGCACTGACTGGATTCATGAGTCTCACCTTCATGATGTACGTCGTTCCTCCCCACTGACGGCTCAGCGTCCCTCTCATGCTGAGTGTTCCACTGCTCGTTGTACAGTGACGTCCACTAGTCGTGACTCCGGTGGCACTTGGATCATCGATTCTGGTGCCACCCACCACATGACGTGTCGTCGTAGTGACTTTGTGGTACTTGGTCCTGTCACGACTGTCCGTTCTGTTCGTACAGGCTCTGGTCAGTCCTTACCGGTCCACGGTGTTGGGGTTGTATGCTTTGATGGTCCGTNCTCCCCACTGACGGCTCAGCGTCCCTCTCATGCTGAGTGTTCCACTGCTCGTTGTACAGTGACGTCCACTAGTCGTGACTCCGGTGGCACTTGGATCATCGATTCTGGTGCCACCCACCACATGACGTGTCGTCGTAGTGACTTTGTGGTACTTGGTCCTGTCACGACTGTCCGTTCTGTTCGTACAGGCTCTGGTCAGTCCTTACCGGTCCACGGTGTTGGGGTTGTATACTTTTATGGTCCGTGTGGTCCCCTGTATCTCTCTGACGTGCTGTTTGTGCCTGATCTAAAGCTCAGTCTGCTGTCTGTGCATGCCTGCACTTTGATGGGTCTCCCCGTTGAGCATACCATTGATTCAGCGACTGTGACTGCTCTTAACACCCGCCATCTGTGTCACGTGGGCTCTGACACTGTGTCGAAGCTCATACGGACACAACCCGCTCTTGGCCTTGACGTGGCTTCTTTCGAAAAGCCACCCAAGACCGACTGTCTTTTTTGCGCTCAGGGAAAAATGCACCGGTGCACTTATCCTGATTCGCATTCCCGAGCGCTGAGGCCCCTCGAGTTGGTCCACTCGGACCTGCTTGGTCCTCTCCCGGTCGATTCCGTGTCCGAGAGGGGCCGGTATGTTCTGACGCTCACTGATGACTTCACCCGGATGCGGTGGGTCTATAGTCTGCGTCAGAAGAGTGACGCCGCCCTTGCGGTTTGGCTCTGGCTCGTGATGGCTGAGCTTCAGTCTCATCACACGCTACATACCTTTCGCTCGGATCGCGGCGGCGAGTTCCTCGGTGAGATGGACTCCTTCTTTGCTCAGCACGGCACTTTTCACCAAGTCTCCGCTCCTGCTACCCCACAGCAGAACGGTGTATCTGAGCGCTGGAACCGCACCATGGAGGATGCGGTCCGCGCCATGCGGTTTGAGTGCGGTCTCCTGGAGTCCTTTGCCTTCGAGGGCTTTGCCTACATGACTTGGGTCTGCAACCGCCTCCCGCATGGTCCGCTTCCGGACCATGTTATACCGTACGAGCTCTGGTTTGGCCACCGTGCTGATCTTCGTCTCGATCGCGTCTGGGGTTCCCTGGCCTCCATGTGGTACACTGAGGACCAGCAGGGGTCCAAGGTCTCCCCTCGGGGTCACTTGTGTGCCTTCATCGGCATCTCCCCGCGGTTGAAGGCCTGGCACTTTTGGTACCCCACTCGCCGTCGTATCATTGAGTCCCGTGACGCGTTGTTTTTTTAGTCACTCACATATCGCGATCTGACTTTGATCTAAGCCCTCTCTGGACCTCATGTCCCTTCCTGTGAGGGTCCTCGGCGGATGGGGGAGACTTCTCCGCCAGCAAACATTCCTCGTCAGGCTGATGTGTCCGCTTGTGTCCCCTCTCGGTATCCAGCACTTGATGATCCGGCTATCATTGCAGTTGGTCCAGAGAGCCCGCCTGTTCAGCTTGTTTCACACCCCACAGGTACGGCTGCTCTCACGCCTCCTCCTGCATCACCACCTTTGTCTACTGGCACCCCTGCTCCGGCGTCTGACCCAGCCCAGCCCACTCCTGTCCCTACGTCGGCTGACACTCCTGTCTCAGTGTCCGGGACCCCCAGCTCTGTGTCCCCCACACACGCATCTCCTTGCATGGCATCTCCGGCTACCTCGTCTCAGCCGTCACCCGCTGTGGTCGTACCTGTCCCTGTGGTCGTACCTGTTCCTGAACCTGAGGTGCGCCCCTCGACCTCCGGTTACTCTCGTGAGCCCGGTGGTCGCCTTCGACCACTGGATTCCGGAGCTCAGTGAGCGTCGGGTCCCGGACCCAGGCGTTCCTCTTGCAGCATCGCGAGCCGTGATCCAGGCACAAAGGCCTTAGGCCTAAGTATCCGCATTGAGCCTTCAGAGGTACACCTAGTGTGCCCCATAGGGCACGACCTGGTCACTCGCGAGATCCATATCGCCTGTGACGCAACAGCTGATCTCGTGGCCGTAAGGCCTGACACTGAGGCGTGTGCACTTGCCACGCAGAATTCCCCCTCTATGGCACCTGACCCGGGCACATTGAGGGAGGCCTTCTTATCGCAGGATGCTGATGCCTGGGAGCTGCTTACGAGGATGAGCTTCGTGCTATCCGAGAGCACAGAGTCTACGAGCTGGTCGATCTTCCCCCTGGGAGGAAGGTGATTCAGGTCAAGTGGGTCTTTCGCAAGAAAGTGAAGCCGGATGGCTCACTGGAACGCTACAAGGCCCGCTTGGTCATCAAGGGGTTCTCTAAGAATGAGGGAGTTGATTACACTGTCACCTTTGCCCCTGTCGGCCGCATGACCTCAGCTCGAGCTCTGTTCGGTGTAGTGGCTCAGCATGACTAGGAACTACACCAGATGGATGTGAATAACGCGTTCCTCCATGGCTCTTTGGATGAGGAGATCTATGTGGCTCAACCACCAGGCTTTGAGGACGGTGACAAGGTCTGGCGCTTGCGCAAGTCCTTGTACGGCCTCAAGCAGTCTCCACGGTGTTGGAACCGGGAGATCACTGGCACCTTGACTCGCGCAGGATACGTACAGAGCGAGGCAGACCCCGCGCTTTTCATCCCACCAACACCCGAGCGTTTCACCGCCATCCTGGTCTATGTTGATGACCTTCTGATTTCGTCTCCTTCGCTAGAGGCCGTGAAGGAGGCCAAGGCCGTCCTGCAGACCGCCTACAGGATGAAGGACCTCGGTCCTGCATCGGCGTTTCTCGGTATGGAGATCGTGCGAGATCGCAGGCATCGGACATTGTTGCTGCATCAGGCCCGATATGCAGGAGTCGTGGGGGAGCGCTTTAGCGATCTCCTTGGTGCAGTGCCCAATGCTTACACACCCCTCACACCTGATGGGCAGGATGCCCTCAAGGTGGATGACCCTACACAGCTGGGGGAGACAGTGGACGTGACCTTGTACCTCGGTCTTATCGGATCTCTGATGTACCTGGCCACTACCATGCGTCTCGACATCGCGTTCGCCGTTAACCTCCTCACTTAGTTCGCGCAGGCTCCACGTGCAAGAGATCTTCACGCGGTTGTGTGAGTGGTACGGTACGTGGTCCCCACGCCGTATCTCGGACTCTGCTTTCGTCGGCAGTGTTCGGTGGTCCTTGACGGCTATACTGACAACGACTGGGCTTGGAGCCCTTACGGGCGCAGTCGCACCGGCTACATGTTTCTGCTCGGTGGTACCGCTTTGTCCTGGCGAAGCGGGAAGCAGGGCTGCATCACACGTAGCTCATCGGAGACAGAGTATGTGGCTTTGGGGGCCGGGGCTGCTGAGGCCGTTTGGCTGCACCGCTTGTTTCTTGAGCTTGGGCAGTCAGTACCCGCCATTGTGCTGCGTTGCGACAACCAGAGTGCTCTCGCCATTGTGGAGAACTCTGGTGTTTTTCATGCTCGCACAAAGCACATTGCGGTTGAGAATCACTTCGTTCGTGATCTGGTGAAGCGACGCGTGATCTCCATCATGTGGGTTGGCACTAACTTGCAGCATGCTGATTTCTTGACGAAGGCACTTGCCCGCGGAAAGTTCCTGGTGGCCATTCGTTCTGTTGGGCTTCGCCCCGTGCATGACACTGGTTGAGTGTGGGATGTACGTTTGCGTCTCACCTGTCTTTGTCACCCATTATGTGGTTGTACCAGTGCTGCACGCGTATGGACATGCGTACCATCGGGTCATGGGGGAGTGTTGTGCTTTGTGCCGTTCCAGTACAGTTTACTGTGACCACTCGGCCGTGTCCATACTCGTGCAGATCCCTGAGGCAGGCGACCCTGGTGACACCGGCGTGACGACAGGCGGCGGACTAACCGCTTGGAGCTGACCGACCACTGTTCCAGAGCCCCAGATGCCACCGGGACTCTTTGCTGTGTCTTCTACGTCTTGCAGGCGTCTTTCGGCGGACTGGCCATGAGGCCCATTTGCATGTTTTTACATTGTATGCTCACTTTCAGTCGATGGATGCATGCATGTGACCAGTTGTAGCGTCCTTCTTTTGATTCTGCACGTCTAGGTTCAGACGGCGTACGATTCTGACATGTGTGTACAGAGTTACGGCCAAAACAATGGTTTTGGGCCGGTTTTAGGACAGCTCTTGGACTGCCGCGTGCGGCACCCGCCGTGCGCCGCGGCAGGTATTTATGCCTTGGACCTGTCATTTGTCATTTCTCTCTGCATATGCTATATTGAAGCATTCTGATACTGTGTCTTGTGTCTCCTATTCAAACCCTTGCCGCTGTGTGTACGACCTGTGATTGTCGTCACCGTCTGACCGGGCACTGACGCCCGGTCAGCGACTGTGTTGCTAGGAAGCTTCTATGCACTTTCTCACTCCAGGTGGCTGCTCTGAAGCCATCAAACGGCCCCGCAGTAACTCCATGATCACCTGCAACGCGTCGGACTGCCTCTGCTGCTGCTGGCGCATCTTGTCCTGCGACCGACGAAGCTCATCGATCATGCGGGACTGCGACCGAGGGCTCACAACGCCCGAAGAGGAGGAAGAAGGATCAGCGGGTCCTTTGTCCTTGTCACGGACCGGCGCCATCGCGGTGCTCAGTATGGGGCCGAGCGTTGAAAATGCTCCAAACAAGAAACTGACAGCGTTTCTCGAGAATTTGAGACTATGGCAATTTTTGACTGTCCGGCCAAAAACTTGGCGAAGCATGGTGCTGATGGCCAGAAATTTGGCTAAGTGCTGAAATTTCTGTTTTTGTTGGCGGAACAGAGACAGAAAGCGGGCTACTGTTGCTGATGTTTCTGATGCCGCCGCCGATGTTGCCGCTGCTGCTGCTGCTGTGGTCAAAACTGCCAGCACTGTTGCTGCGCTGCTGGACAGCTGCTATGGCGTTGCTACGCTGGCGTGCTACTACACTGCTGCACCCCTCTTGCACGACTCCTCCGTCACGCAGGTGTTGCGGCCTACGCATTGCAATGGCACAGGTTGGTGGGTCCTCCCAGGACCTGATGCTGCTGTTGTGTGCTATTGCCGCTGCTGCTACTCACTGCTGCTGCGATTCCTGCATCTCTGCTGGCCAAGAGCTGTCTTAAAACCGGCCCAAAACCAATGTTTTGGCCGTAACTCTGCGCACACATGTCAGAATGCTGCGCCGTCTAAACCTAGACGTGTAGAATCTTGAGCCGGACGCTACGATTGGTCACACGCACAAGTCCGGCATCAATCTGTGGAAGGACAATGCAAAACGTGCAAATCGGCCTCAAGAGCCTGTCCACCGAGAAAACTCTAACGTTTGCAGAAAAACTGCAGAGTACCCCAGCAAGCACCCGGGACGTTATGGCAGCCGCCCGGTGGCTGCTGGCGGGTGAATCCACCAACCATCAGTGCTCCGGCGCCAGCTAGGTTCGCACCAGGGATCTGCACGAGCATGGGCACGGCCGAGTGGTCACAGTAAGCTGTACAAACGGACGAAAACAGCTCACATCACAACAGGGGCCGGGTGTGGCTTGCTGCCGGCGCACCAAGAGTAGCCCGGTAAGGTCTCGTCTGTAAACTCTCCTTGTTACTTCATGTTATGTGTTCTAGAATTTGGCAAATTCTTGCCTTTTTGCAGTGCATTCATTCTCAGAGCTCATGTTCTTGTTTGCATTGGCCTGCATGCCTTCGGCAAATTCTAACCGTGGCGGCCATAATGGGGGGATGTGTTACGTCTCTGATGTACACAAGTGCGTAAAACTCACGCATGGGCATTTTGGTCATTACATTCACAGCCGACCATGCGGCAACTCCCGGATGTTGACGTTGTTCGGCCGAGGGCATTTTGGCCAACTGCCCCGACCTTTGGTGTTCTGTTCTTCAAGTTTTTGACAACATCAACCACCTTCCAGCAAAGTCGACGGAAGAATCGGGAACCATATCGAAGTTTCGATCGAAATAATGGGTCGAATTCTCGATCGACCCATCAGGGCTCAAGCCGTGATGTTTTGAAACTAATGTAACGGATTAGACACGAAGCTCGGTCTAGCAGGGGAGAACAAAAACGTTTGGACAAACGATCTTTACCAATAGAGATTGGTCACTAGAATATGATGAAATTATCATTGTAGAGTGTTTTGGACCATCAATCCATCACGTCCAACTGCCTGCGGGCTAGAGACTTGTTCAAGCCATGTAAAGCTGGCCCTAGCTGAAAACAGCTTCAGCAAACTTTTTTGGAACTAGTGGCATTGGCTGCACGCAGGCTTGCATCGAGGCTACGTAGTAATAGACTGAAGCCGGGTTCAAACATGTTATCTGCCTTGGAAACGAGTTTTGCTCGACCTTCCAATCCTGTCCGAGAAGTCGTCGTCGGTGAAGTCGAGTGCTTGCTTGCGATGTCCGGTATCTGTTTCGGAAAAACCCCTGGTTGCTACGTGAAGTCTGTCCGATTCGCACGTATTTCTCGGACTGGGAGTCGCTTTCCGCAAGGAAAATCGCGCTCAGAGAGGGCCTGTCTTCCGGACGCGACAGAAGTGCTGAAAAAAAAAACCCAGAAAATAATCGATGGGTTGTCGGTGAACAGAAACACCGACTTCAGTCAGAATTGCCGTCGCGGAAGTCCTTGTGCAGCGGATTTTCTGACGTCAGCGCTGATTCTTGGATACCGAACCAATTGCAGAGGGTTACTACGTAACCCCAAAACGACAAAGACCAGTTCAGGTCCTGCTGGCCTTTCACCACCTTTCACCACCGGATGATGCGCCGTTGGTGTTGCCGGCCGGTCGGGGTGCCAGCTGCCAACAAAAGATTTCCGTGCAAGGCTGCCATCATCCCGTCCTTGTGCCGATCGGTCTGCTAAGCAAGCCAGATCGCACAGACATGATCGCATACGCACAATGGGTTGTTTCACATAGCCGGATGCCGACACCACAGTGCGTCGTTTTTGGCACCCAACCTAGCGACGAGGCTCTCGCACCGCTGCGCAGGTCGGTTTGGAGGCGGTGCTTCATTTACCTTTGTGGCCAACGTGCGACCGCATTGCTGCCTCTGCCGCCGCCGCTAATGCAGCTGCTTCTGCCGCTGTCCATGCTGCTGCTGTACTCGTGAGAGTCTGGTGGGCACCCGGCAGGGCACAGCCGTTGTAGCGGTCGGGAACCCCGCCTGTCCTGTCGTGCTTTCACTTGTCGCTACCGCCGCCGCCGCCGCCGCCGCCGCCGCCGCCGCCGTTGCTGCTGCTCTGAGTCGTAGGGTACCTGCCGTCAGGTGGACCTGCCGTCATGGCAACGTTTTGTGACTCAATTTTGCACTCCGTCTCCTCCTCCTCCCTCTCCTCCCCTCGCGCTGTCTGCACTCTCTCTCCGTGCGGCATTTGACAGCGCTGATAGCTCTCTCTCTCCCTCTCTCTCTCTCTCTCTCTCTCTCTCTCTCTCTCT
>SZWC01005032.1:45910-61014 GCA_023375785.1 Penium margaritaceum | reverse complement strand
CTCTCTCTCTCTCTCTCTCTCTCTCTCCACCAACTACCCTCTCCACCTACCACAATGGCACACCACACTCATGGCACACCACAGGGCACCTGCTCCGTGCCCATGCACGTTTCAACTCAGTTCAAACACTTGATCCCCTTGCGGCTCCTGTCCTGCCCTTTGTCTCCTTCATCCTGCAGCCACTGGAATGCCTATGCACGTTGCTTGGTGCATGGTGACCATTGCGTGTTAGGTGTTGACCGTTGACCGTTGACCGTTGACCGTTGGCTGTTGACCGTCGCACATTGCACATCGCACATTGCACATCACACATTGCACATCGCACATCGGACATCGCACATCGCACATTGCACATTGCACATCGCACATCGCACATTGCACATTGCATCGCACATTGCACATCACACATCGCGCATTGCACATCGCACATCGCACATCGCACATCGCGCATCGCACGTCGCACATCACACATCGCACATCGCACATCACACATCGCACATCGCACATTGCACATCGCACATTGCACATTGCACATCGCACGTTGCACATCGCACATCGCACGTTGGACGTCGTGTGTTACTTATTGCATGGTGCACGCTGCAAGTAGAAGGTTATCACGTGCTGAACGCAATCTTGCATGACGCACGCAATCTTGCACGGCGCACGCAATCTTGCACGGTGCACGCAGACGCTGCACTTTGCGGACCGGGAGCAGTTTGAGATGCTGCTGGTCGAGCTGCTGGCCGGCCTGAGCTACATCTCGCGGCCGCCTGGCCTCACCAACCTCCGGCCAGAGGAGGAGGCGGCCTGGAAGGTGTGGCTCACGTCCGGGGGCCAGATCCCCCATCCGCGCCCTCCCTCGACCTCGGCTTCGCAGGCGTCGTCGCCTTTGTCGGCATCAGCTGCTGCTTCGTCGGCGACGTCCGCCTCATCGCCCCTGTCGTCCACGACGCTGGCGGCAGCATCGTCATCAAAACCTTCGCCATCTTCAGCTGGGTCATCGTCCTCATCGTCGTCAACGTCAGGATCCTCCGCCACAGGAGTAGGGTCATGGCTGGGGTCCAGACAAGGGGAAGGAGGAGGCAGAGGGGGGCGAGGAGGAGGAGGAGGAGGAGGAGAGGGAGGAGAGGGGGCACGAGGAAAAGGGGGGGTTGGGGGAGGACGGGCAGGAGTCGTAGGAGACACAGGAGGAGTGGCTGCCAGCACACCCCCAAATCCTGCGGCCGAAGCATCCGGTGGTTCGCCCCCTCACACTGCTCCGTCCAAAGGCTTGCGACGGCACTATTCGGCCTTCTCTCCCCTCTCCTCCTCATCGTCGTCTGCGTCATCCTCCCCGCAGCACTCCGCCAGTCCCTCCCCCCAAAGCTCCCCCTTTTCCTCGTTCTGGGGTCCCTCTTCCGCCTTCTCCTTCTTCGGCCCAGCCCGCAGCTCCATTGCCAGCGTGCTGCAGGGCGAGCGATCTCCTGCCGCGTCGCCGCCCACAGCGCACGGCGCTGGCAGCAGCCGCGGGGGTGGCGGGCTCTCCCGCCGCCTCTCCCCGGGGCGGAAAGCCCTCATGCGCCAAGTCAGTTTCTAAGTTTTTAGCGACGCTGTCCATCGCCACTGGTGGACGCCATGCCATGCCGTTGCTCACAACGAGGGATGGAGTTGCACACACCCCTCCCTCTGCCCTCCCCCTCCCCTGCATCTGAAAACGAGTCTGATCACTGCTGGTGTCTCCCCCTCCCGGCGGATGGCAGAGTTCCAACAGAAGCACAACGGCACCGGCGCTGCCGGTGCCGTTGCGCTTTTGTCCCACAACCAGACCCTCATTGGTGGTGGAGTCCTCTGCATGTCGAGTCCGCAACTTTGTCTGCTGCTTCGGCCGTCCACAGCACAACCGCGCAACCATCATCTTCTGCAGTTGACTCAAGGAGCAGCGGCGGCAGCAGCAATAGCAGCAGCAGCAGCAGCAGCAACGGCAGCTGCAGCAGAAGCAGTTGGGGGGCGGCGTCAGCACCAACAGCAACAGAGGCAGTAGTGGCGGTAGTGTCTGAATCGATGTCGCTGGAAATCTCGATGGGATGAGAACTGTCCAGCGCGCAGCTCAGCACCTGTGCAGCAATGGCGACAGCTACTGCAGCTGGGCTCCATCATGGTATGAGAAGGAAGGCGGTTCATGGAAGGTCCAGGAAGCTTGCCGCTCCTGCCACACAGGAGCGGCAAGCTCCTGTGTGGCAGGCAGCAAGCAGCTCCCTGCTTCATGGGGAAGTGTCTTGAGGCTGAGACTGAGGCTCTGTCCCTCCAGCGCGTCAAAACTTCTTCACAAGCGATGGACAGAGGGAGAGAGTACGGCGGACGTTGGACGTTGGACTCATGCGTCAGGCCATGACCCCCTGTATGTATTTGCTGGCTGTTTTGGGCCTGTCCGATTCGGTTGGCTATCTGTGTTGACCATGGTTGGGTCATGCGACCTCACGCGCAGGAGCAGAGACTGTCTGATTGGATAGCAGGAGAAGGAAAGAGTGGGATGTGATATGGGGTCGTTGGGGGAAGGTTGCCCGTGTAAGACCTCTTCTCTGTGTGTTGCCATGGACAACAACGCCTTGGCCAAGGGAATCAGAAGAGAAAGTTACTCGCTTGCCTATGTAAGGCCGGGGTCCAGCTGGCTCATTGTCAATTGTGGAAGTCTTGTGGTGCATGTCCGCCAGGTACGCATCCGTGGGATTTGCAAAGCATTTACTTTAGACATCTTTCTCCCAAAAAAATATTCACCTACACACAAGAGTGGACGCTGCACATGTTGCCCCCGCTGCGAATTGCAACCCCTCGAGTCGTGGGTCAGTTCGACATTGGCGAGGTGGTAAGTTGGACCATCTCTTGAGCCAATTGCATGTTATCCGAATGCAATTTTACGGCACTTGCACTAATCTTTTAGTAGGAGTCATTTTTAGAGTTGAAAATGACATCTAGTCATAGTTCCCGGGTTTTTAGGGCCCGAGACTGATGTTTTCATGAGTTGGGGTCCGAAAAATCATTCTCAGTCTACAGTCTAGTTTGACTCTAGTTGGCCGCTAGGGTCATGTTCCCACGTGGATGTGCCACGTGAAACGATAGGGTTTTGGGTTGCATGTTTACAAAAATGCCCTATGACGACCCTGTCCGTTTGTGGCGCGGTTCGTCTCAGCCAAAATGTCTGAGGCGACCATTGGCTACTCCTCCTTTGACTATACTTTCTGAAGGCCTGCGTTTTGGGTTCGGAAGTTAGTCGCAAAACATCGGTCGGTTGTTACAAATCCATAAGGGGAAAAGCAAGTATGAAGGTTACAATTACAATGAGATGATCATGACGTAAACCGTTGTCAATTTGGTTGTTCCACCAAGCGTGGATGTTACTCACTAGTCAATGTTTGCTCTGCTGTGTACACCAGTGGGGAGGGGACTCATCCTATATTCGGCTGAGCAATATTTGTTTATGGCAAGCCTGCCTTCACATGAAGACAGTTGGGCTCCGGGTGTGAGTGGTTGTAGCTCTTCGACACAAACAGATATGGTGCAATTATTCACTAGTATTTTCACGAAGGTGTTTTTCTTTAGGACTACTTCAAAGGACTCGATGCGAATGATGTGTCATGCTGGGATACGGGGTGATGAGTGCACGCCCACACCGAAAGTTTGAGATGGGTCTCGTCATATTCATTGAAGTGTTTTTTATGACTTTGACAAGTCCAGCATTCGAGCGACCATACTTCCTTTTAGGTAGACAACTTGCGGGCCTATGTATCTTAGCATGCAAGGGAGATAGGAGGTGGCAAGGTCAACGAGTGAGAACCCTTGTAAAAAGTGGTGAGAGTCAACAACAAGTATGAGTAACAAGGAAGCGAGGTGATAGCATCCGGTCGACCGGGCCACCCATGCGAAACGCTCGATGTGGGGCCTGGCCGCCACCCCGGGGTCGAACCGAACCGGTCGGCGATGTACCGCCGTGGTTTTCTCACGTCTATATGTAACCGAGAGTGTGGCCCCGTAGGATCAGTAGCCTGGTGCTTAACACCAATACTCCTATCTAGGCATGCATATCGATACAAAGATAGCCACATCGACCACGAGCGTATGTGGATGCCTGCCTCCCTGTATGTGACACTCCAATGTTTGCTAAGCAAATGCTAATCACACCACGCTGAAACAAGCAAACATGCACTCAGGCACAACTGAACATGAGGTAGCTCGCGCCAATCCTGCACCCGGCTGAGACGCCTAGGATGCATGGTCCACCATGTGTGCGCCTTGGGCTTCATGTCAGTTTAGTCACCTGCAGTAATAGTGTGTGTATGTGGACGGAGTCAAGAGGTCACTTGTGTGTCTGAAGCCACAACCAACACTCCCCCATGACCCACAGACGAACACCCCACACACAACTTGAGAGCAAAACAACATACAACCACATCATTGACATAACGACTGACAACAGGTATGCACATCAACCGGGGGCATCATGAGCACGCAGAAGACCAACAGCATGCTCAAATGCCTTGAGCATCTCACTGCTAAGAGCCTTGGTGAGAAAGGCCACACACTGTTGATGAGTGTGTTGGTTTTTGTCTCACATATCTCACTTGTACTCTGTTGTGTCCTCCCAGCTTGTGTACATCCGCGTATAGATGAACGACGGGGAGACACGACGCTGATGGTGTGTCGTCCGGTGGAGCAGACGCACGCTGAGGTCTACACGCAGTTTGCTTGAGCGCCCTCCCTCATTTGTGCTCAGCTCCATCGGCAGATCTCCTCTGCATTCGTGCCGCCGACATGCATTGTCGCTACATATGTTGCCTGCACACGTCGAGCGGCGTGTTTGACTACACTATTGCGTTTGTAGCGCTATGCCATGCCTAGGATCCAAGTTTCATGTTTTTCTGGCACTATTGGCACCGGGGACTAGCGTAGATGGTGCCTGGGTTTAGGCAGCCATTACTCCTCACTGCTATTTTTCTAGCTGGTTCTGACCGCACGACTGCTTTCGTAACGTGCGCATTATAGTATGGTCGAGTTTTCAGGCAAAACGGACGACGCCCGAGTTTGGGTTGTCGGGCGTCTGGCAAGGCTCACCAAGAAAACCTGCGTGCCAGGAAATAGGTCTATTTTATGATTGGCTTACAAACTGAGTAACAAGCTCTATAGAGCTAGGGGGAGCTAGATTTTGGAGGGGTCTCCCATTGTTGCTCATTCTTGTTTCTTAATCAGTCACTTCCAGTTTTCAGCTGGTGCACGCATCTCTAAGTAACAAACCCAGAGCACTCATACTTGGACTCTAGAGTGGCAGACTGAGGGGGCAGCTGACTAAGCAACGAGCGTGGAAGCCTCCATATTGCATCAGCAATGCAACTGCCCCAACCTGTGGTTTAGATCAGTTTCCAGCTTGGTATCAAAGCCAGAGCGCAATAGTAGCAGCAGACAAGTGGCATACAGGTGCCTACGCCGGCGGACCCCCACACGCGCGAGTGCAGGGGAAATGCTGCCGGATTATTCCCGTCAGCACTGACCCGCCTGATGGCGGTGTCAGATTATTTCCCATGGCCACTGGGCCAAGGGAAATGCTGGCGGATTTTTTTTCAGCAGCACTGACCCCCACGCGTGACGCGAGGAGGTGAGCGACAGGTCGCATCATGCACCTGCTAGCGATGACGCACGTGGCAACGTCAACCAGGTACAATGATTGGCAGCAACAGCAAGCAGTAGTAGCAGCTTGTAGCAGCAGCAACAGCATACAGCAACAACGAGTAGTGGCAGCAACAACCAGCAGTAGTTGTGCGCAGCAGCAGAAGCCGAAAGCAGCAGCAACTCGCTCCAGCTCGTAGCAGCTGCAGCCCGTGACAGCAAGCGGCAACAGCAGCAAGCAGGAGCAGCTCATGACAACAGCAACAGCAACAGTAGCAGCAAGTAGTAGCAACAGCCGACTACAACAACACCAATAATAGTAGCAACGAGCAGCAGTAGTCGGCTCAAACAGCAGCAGCGACGAGTAGCAGCCAGTAGCAACCAACAGGAACTACCAGCAACAGCTGCAGCAGCGGCCAACAGCAACAGCAGCTGCAGCTGCTCGGAGCCTACTAGTCATAGCGAGCAACAAGTTGCAAGCAGCGAGCTGCGAGCAACGAGCTCGCTGCTCCCAGCAAGCAACGAGCAGCAAGCTCATGGCAAGCAGATCGCTGCTCACGGCGAGCAGCGAGCTCACTTTGACGAACGAAGAAAGATAAAGGGGAACATAGAAGAATCCCCCATCCCACAAGTGGCCCTACAACGGCTCCGGCCACCACCACAGCAGTTGTAGCAGCCGGAGCAGCAAGTAGCAGTAGCAGTAGCAGTAGCAGTAGTAGCAGCAGCTATTGTTGTAATAACAATCGTAGTAGCAGTAGCAACACCAACAACTATAGTAGTAGTAGCAGCTACTATTGCACCAACAGCATAGTAGCAGCAGCAACAACAGCCGCCGCGACAGCAGACCAGCAGCAGCAGCAACAGCGATAGCAAGAGGGGAAACAATAACTACAACAGCAGCAACAGCTGCCCTACAGCTAACACAGCAGAAGATCGAACATCAAGCACTGCTGACATCAGCCATCCTAAGCTGACGTCACTGCTGACGTAAAAAACAAAACAAAACAAAGTACAGCATCAATTATGCAGATAACACAGCAGCAGCTACTGACGCTAGCCATCGTAGGTTGACGTCACTACTGACGTAACTGCTGACATCTACAGCACCAAAAAAAAATAAAAAGGGGGAACAAGGAGAGGACTAAAAACACCATGGCAGAGAACGAAGAGGGGTCCTCCTCTGTTGGAGGACTCCCCTTCCTGCAACAACTACATCAATTGTAGTAGCAGCGACAGCAGCAACTGCCTCCATTGTAACAACATCAGCATCAGTAGCAGCAGCTGCCGCCATTGCAACAACATGAGCATGAGCAGCAGCAGCAGCAGCAATAACAGAAACAGGAGTAGCTAGAATAGCATCAGTAGCAGCAGCAACAGCATTAGCAGCAGCAGTAGCAATGGCAGCCACAACAGCAACAGTAGCAGCACCAACATCCTGCAAGCTCTACCATAGGTTATACCAGTACAATAGATCCACTCATCGCTTTGCGCCAGCAGCTCCCAATGCTGACACAACAGCTAGCGGCACTACAGCTGTCGCCACCGCTGCCGTAGCAACAGCTATAGAAAAAGCATTAGCAATCCCCGTTGCAACAATAGCAACAGCCACCCCAGCAGCCGCAGCAACATCCGCAAGTACCTTTTGTTCCACCCGGGTACACGAGCCCTACAGTCTCCTATGCCACGGCGCAGAAACACATCCAGCACCAACAGTAGACGGTGATGTCAGTCTTAGGCCTCACTCTGGATAACGGCTAGATGCCAAAGGACTTCGAAACCCCGTCGCCGCCGCTTTAGTCCGGCGAGCAGTTCCGGAGCTATGAGCTCAACTTTCGGATCTGGGCACAGGGCGAGAACTTGTGGCCTACTATGTTCTTCCCTTCAACTTCACACAAGCCGACCAGCTGTATGACGTTGGTCGCACCGCGCATGCCCTCCTCCTTGTGGCCCCTCCAACTGCATGTCTCGCCCTCTAGCCCTTCCTTGGTGACCTCACTAGTGCCGCCCTCCCTAATCTGACAACGGCTTGGCACGTACTCACGCGCCCTCATCGCCTATCCAGTGATGCCGAGACCAGCCGTCTCATCCGGGAGTTCAACTCTCTCCGCATGGGGGAGACCGAGACGGTCACCGCCTACTGGCAACACATAGAGGATATCATGCGCCGCCTTGGAGACGCCGCGTCACCCCCTCTCCGCGCTCCTGACCATCAAGTGTGGCGCCACCGATCCCTTCTCCGACGTCTTTCTCCATTACTCCCTGGACGTCCTCACCGCGATGGCTGCCCAGGGTACCCTCATGCTCTAGGCATACGAGCTCTTCCTCTCCATCGAAGAGGCTTGTAAGGACTCACACATCGATCGCACAAAGTCCCTTGCCTCTCCCACCATCGCGTCTGTGGTCGTTGCTGCCCGAGCAGCAGCGGCGTCTTCGAGCGCCACCTCGTTAGGCAAGAAGAAGTGCAGGGATAAGAAGGGCAAGGGCCCTGGCGGATCCGGTGGCGTCACCCTCGTTTGCCAAAACTGTGGCTTGTCAGGAAACTGGTGGTAAACATGTCCTCTCCCGACCGACGAGGCTTGCGCCATTGCGACCATGCATCGCAAGTGCGAGTGTCACCTTGCCACCGGTGCCGTGACCATTGCTGCTCCTACTGCACCTTTGCCGCTCACAACGGCTCCACCGTAGTATCTTGCGCAGCCGTCTGCGCCCGCTCCTCCGTCATCGGCGCCTCCAATAGCGTCTGCCTCCTCCTTCCTCGACTTCGGTGCCATTACACTGCAGTCGGTCTACTCCGTTGAACCCCCCACCGGTGAGCGTTAACTGTAGCAGATCATTACACTTTATCATGGCCTTCCTCGCCCTCCTCCCCAGGGAAGTGCAAGTTGCGCAGTCGCTAGTACCTCTCTACCCTGCATGACAGAGTCTGTTATGCGGTCGTGTCTTGACCCTTCGTCCACACCATCAGCTGTCGTGCCTCTTCGCGATGAAGTTGCCTGGTTGGATGACTAGCTGTCTTGGTTCACATCCCCGTCCACTGTGTCAGCATCGCTCGACCATTGTCATGTGAATGTCAACGACCTGGCCATACCGGTCCAGGATTTGTCAGAGACCAGGATCATCGACTCCGGGGCCACCTATCACATGACGGCCTCGCGTGAGGTCTTCAATGTCTTTGGTCCCGTTACTGATGTCACCGGGATTCAAACGGGTTCTCGTCAGGTGTTACCTGTTCGTGTTGTCGGTGTCGTTTGTTCACGTGGTCCTGCAGGTGATGTCTTCGTGATTGATATCCTCTTTGTCCTTGGCCTTGAGCTCAGCCTCCTGTCTTTCACTACCCTTGATTGCATGAGCATGGACGTTCTGCGTTTGCGTGGTGTGGATACTGTGTCGTAGCGTTCATCAGTTCATGTCCTTTTGTATGCCACCGCCAGTGGCAACTTGTGGCACGTACCGCGCCTGTCCGCTTCTACCTCTATCCTCTCCTCATCGACCGACATGGGCCACGTGTTTGTAACTAGCACACTTTCTCTGCAACACACGCGTCTCCTGCATTACCGTCTCTGTCATGTCCACTCCGCCACTGTTGATAGCATGCTTCGTACGCAGGCAGCCAGGGGCCTTGACCCAGCCTCCTTTCCTCTGTCGTGTCCCATCGAGTGCATTGATTATGCTCAGGGGAAGATGAAGTGTTCCATCTACCCCTTCTCTGCCTTTCGAGTGACCGTCCTGCTTGACTTGGTTCACTCTAATGTCATGGATCCTCTCCCAACAGAGTCCATCAGCGAGCACGGTCGTTATGTCCTGACACTTACGGATAACTACTCTTGCTATCGCTTGGTCTTCTGCCTTTGGCAAAAGAGCGACGTCGCTCCCACCATTGGGGACTGGTTTTCCCTTGCTGAACGTGAGTGTGGGCTCCCCTTTCACATCTTCCATTCCAGTCGCGGGGGTGGGTTGTTGGGGGAGACCATATTGTTCCTTGCCTCCCGTGGTGTCCATCATGAGACGTCGACGCTTTAGACGCCTGTCCAGAACGGCCTCTAGAGCTGGAACCGCACCAAGGCCAACATCGTCCGCACCATGCGGGTTGAATCCGGCATCTCAGATGGCTTTTATTTTGAGGCCATGACCTACACGACATGGGTCCGGAACCGGATTCTCCACGGACCCATTTCCCCTCAGTCCACACCATATCAGCACTAGTGTGGGGAGCAAGCCAACCTGCGTCGGGCTCCGGTCTGGGACAGCGTCGCCATCGTGTGGTTGCCTGTCCCACACCAGGGTGGCAAGCTCGAGCCTCACGGCTGTCCTTGCACCTTCCTTGGCGTCTCGCGTCAGTCAAAGGCATGGCGTTTGTGGGATCCCACCCGGCAGTACATCATCAAGTGATGGGATGACCTCTTCTTTAAGGACCTGTTTCTCTGTGAACTCGTTCACTCTGACGCGTTGATGTTCCTCCCGTCGCGTGGGGGAGTGGTGGGTCCATCCTCTGTCCAACTGCGTCCGGGCGTTCCATTGTCTACGTCCGTGGTTCCGTCTACGCCGGCTGTCCCATCTGTTTCCGACAACCCCTAAGGGCAGGCTGCCTCATCTGTGCCTGACAGCCCCTTAAGGCCGATTGCCCCGTCCGTGTCTGCCAGCCTCTCAGCATCGCCTGCCCCGTCCGTGCCCGCCAGTTTCTCAGGGCCGGCTGCCCTGTCCGTGTCCGCCATCTCCTCAGCACCGGCTGCACTTTCCTTTCCCGCCAGTCCTTCAGGGCCGTCTGCCTTGTCCGTGTCCGCCTGTCCCTCAGCGTCGGCTGTCCCGTTTGTACCCACAACTCCCTAATTGTCGGCTGCCCCGCCCGTGCCCGCCAGCCCCTCAGGGCCGACTGTCCCATCCGTGTCCGCCAGCCCCTCACGGCAGGCTACCCCGTCCGTGTCCGCTAGCCCCTCAGGGCCGGCTGCCCCACCCGAGCCCGCCAGCCCCTCAGGACCGGCTGCCATGTCCATATCGGCGCGCTTCACACACGGTTCGGGTGGGAGCCTTCACCCGGACAGTGAGCACTCAGGGCGCCTCCTCACGTCCTCCCGTGCCTTGAGCCGCTGTTATCCCATGAGGCTCCTCACCTCATGTCAGACCCAATTCCACAGTCATGAGTGGGGACCCCTGCACCGAGGCACTTGGCATGGCCACACTATGAGTCATCAATGACCTACATCCAGGATCATTTCTGGGCTATGCCTTGCTCCATCAAGAGTAACGGTATGCCGTTGTGGCCACGCTCACGCGGATGCCACCAAAGGCACGAGACACGCATGCCTTCACTGTCCGTTCTACAAAGCATCCATAGAACGGAGAAACCCTATGTGAGGCTCGAGCGTCTCCCGACGCAGCTCACTAAGAGGCTGCATGTGCCGACGAGCTTGCCGCCATTCGACAACACCACGTCTATGACCTCATCGACATCCCCCCAAGCAGTACGGCCATCGGCGCCAAGTGGGTTCTTCGGCAAAAGTGGAAGTTAGACGGGCCCTTAGACAAGTACAAGGCCCGTCTCACAGCCAAGGGGTTTGCTCAGGTCCCTGGGATCGACTATGGCCAGATCTTTGCCCCGGTCGGTCGGTTCTCCACCAGCCGGGCGTTGTCTAGCCTGGTTGCCCAACACGGGTGGGAAATGCATCAGATGGATGTGAGCAAGACCTTTCTCCATGGTTCATTGGAGGGCGAGGAGCTCTACATGGTGCAGCCTTCAGGCTTCGACAATGGCTCCGGCAAGGTTTGGAAGCTGTGGAAAGCCCTCTATGGCTTGAAACAGTCACCGCGCTGCTAGAACCAGGAGATCAGTCGTACGCTTCACAGTGGCGGCCTCCTTCGCAGCTCTGCCAACCCTGCAATGTTCATCGGTCTGCAAGGTCAAACCCTTGTTGCTATCGCAGTCTATGTCAACGACGTGCTCATCGCATCGTTGGATGCAGCTACCATCCAGCGGGTCAAGGACTTGCTGCATGCTGCCTACTAGATGAAGGACCTGAGGCCATCACGAGTCTTTCTGGGTATGGAGCTTGAGCATGATCGCTCCATAGGCATCCTGCATGTCCATCAGGTTGCCTACGTCCAGACCTTGTCCGGGCGCTTTGCTGAGGACTTGCCCCTCGTGCTGAGAACATCCTCACCCATGTCGTCCAATGGTCAGGCGTTGCTCAAGAGCTCTGATCCAGTCGTGGTGGTGGAGCCAGTAGACGTGACCATGTATCTACGCGTCATCTTGTCACTGATGTTCTTGGTGACAACGACATGTCTAGACATTGCGTTCGTCGTCAACCTCCTCGTACAGTTCTCTCAGGAGCTGCGTCACCTCCACTTTGAGGCCGCAATCCGAGTATTGCTCTATGTCATTTCTACCCCACGGTGAGGCCTCATGTTTTGTCAACAATCATTTGTTATTGCGATGGGATTCACCAACATTGACAGGGCCGGTAGTCCGGCCGGTAAGAGTCGTACCGGCTGGATCTTCCTTGTTGGCGGAACGGTTGTGTCGTGGTGCAGTGGCAAGCAAGGTTGCATTGTGCGCAGCACTACTGAGGCTGAGTATGTGGCCCTCGGTTCTGGCGCTTGTGAGAGCGTGTGGCTGCGTTGCCTGTTGTTCGAGCAACATCAGTGAGTTGCGTCCATCACGTTGCACTGTGACAATGAAAGTGCCATGGCCATTGTTGACAATGACGGCATGTACCACACTCACACAAAGCACATCAATGTCGAGTATCACTATGTGCGTTCGTTGTTGCATGACGACAGCATCTACATTGTGTGGGTTGAGATAGCACGGCAGTTGGCTGATTTTTTTACCAAGGCAATGAAGCGTGTCTCGTTCAAGAGGGTTGTGAGTGCAGTCGGTGTGCGTTAGATTCGCTCTCTCCCTGTGCGCTTGGTCTTTGTGCTCTCTGCCCGTCCATGTGCACTACATGTGAGTCATGGAGGAGTGTTGGTTTCTATCTCACAGCTCTTACTTGTACTGTGTTGCGTCCTCCCGGCTTGTGTACACCGGCGTGTAGATGACTGGAGTGTTATCCGGTGGAGCCGACGCACGCTAAGGTCTATACACAGTTTCCTTGAGCCTCCTCCCTCCTTCGTGCTCAGCTCTATCGGTAGATCTCCTCGGTAGTCATGCCATTGGCAGGCACTGTCACTGCATATGTTGCCTGCACACGTCCAACTTCGTGTTTGACTGCACTGTTGCGTTTGCGGCGCTATGTCATGCCTAGAGTCCAAGTTTCATGTTTTTCTCGCATTGTTGGCACTAGGGACTAGCATAGATGCTGTCTGGGTTTAGGCGGCCATAACTCCTCATTGCTATTTTTCCAGCTGATTCTGACCACACGACTGTGTTTGCAGCGTGCGTGTTATGGTATGGTTCAGTTTTCAAGCAAAACGGTCGACGCCCGGGTTTGGGTTGTCGGCCGTCTGGCAGGGTTCATCGAGAAAACCTGCCTGCCAGAAAATCTGTATGTTTTCTGATTGGCTTCGGAACTGAGTAACAACATCTACAGATCTGGGGGGGGGGAGGAGCTAGATTTTGGAGGCGTCTCCCATTGTTGCTCATTCTTGTTTCTTAATCAGTCACTTCCAGTTTTCAGCTGCTTTTCACCGCTAACACTGGCGCTCGCATCTCCGAGGAATAAACCTAGAGCACTCAGACTTAAACTCTAGAGTGGCAGACTGAGAGGGCAACTGGCTAAGCAATGAGCGTGGAAGCCTGCACATTGCATCAGAAAAAACTGCCCCAACCTGCACTTTAGATTAGTTTCCATCTGAGTGTTGATTCAGATAACCTGAACTTCTCCAGCGGCAATGCGCTCGCGTGCAAAGTGGTGCTCAATGTTGATGTGCTTAGTGCAAGTGATGCATGCCATCATGCTTAGCAATTGCCTTGGTCCTTTGATTGTTGTAGCGCAGTGCGGGTGTTCGTCAACAAGGAGGCAAAGTACTCCCCCAGGCGACGTATGTAGGAGCCTGATGTATGTGCAATGTGTTATGTTGGCGATCACACTCAAGCTCCATGCCAAGGAACACTCGAGCTTGACCAAGGTCCTTCATCTTGTATGTGGCCTGCAGAAGAGACTTTACACACTGTTAAGCAGCAAGACTTGGTG
The DNA here is from genome assembly GCA_023375785.1 of Penium margaritaceum. Lineage (NCBI taxonomy): Eukaryota > Viridiplantae > Streptophyta > Zygnematophyceae > Desmidiales > Peniaceae > Penium > Penium margaritaceum. Next base: position 47,248 of record SZWC01005032.1, on the reverse strand, counting down.
AAGCGATGAGTAGGTTTTCCACATAGAACATAATGGCCACGAGAGGCTCCGAGGGTACCCTGATAAAGAGTGCCTGGTTGAAGGTGCTATAGGGGTAGTCAACTCTCTCGAGAGTGGAGGAGATCTCCATGTTCCAGCAACGGGGTGATTGCTTGAACCTGTAAAGGGCTTTAAGCAGACTCCAAATCTTGTCTGTGTCATTAGTGAAGCCACGAGGCTTCACCATGTAGATCACCTCACCCAATCATCCATGTAAGAACACATGGTTGACATCCATCTACTCCTGTTCCTAGTCATGCAGGACGACTAGGGTGAAGAGATCACGTGCGGTGGTGTACCGTCCAACTTGAGTGAACGTCTCATCAAAGTCAATGCTTGAAACTTGAGAGCATCCCTTGGCTTTGAGCTCAGCTTTGTACCTGTCGATCTTGCCATCAGGATTTTGCTTCAAAAGATGAAACCAGCGGGCCAGAAAAACTTCGCAACCTGTTGGAAGATCAACAAGTTTGAAGACCCCATGTTTCTTGAGGGCAGTCAGCTCCTCTTCCATGGCCTTCTCCCAGAGGTCAGCATCGACCGTTTCACGAGTCTGTTGAACAGTGGTACGCTCTGGGAGAAGTGAAGGCAGCCTGCTCGGCACAAAACCGGTGACGACATAGTCAATGACAGACGCCTCAAGGGCGTTGTGGAACTCATGAGCTACAAGCATGTGGCCCAAAACCGAGTTAGGGTGGACAACGCTGATGGCTAGCATGAGTACATCTAGACCAATGGGTCTGTCGGAAAAACCAGTTACGGTTGATGATGCACTGGAGCGAGTGCAACGCTGAGAGGGTTGTGAGGACTAAGGAGCAGAGACCTGAGAAAGGGAGCGAAGTCGTCCTCCACGTGTGTTTGGCTCTGGGCCGAGAGTACGAGCCTGAGAGACAGGAGGGATTTCTGTCACACCCACAGATACAGTGGTCTGCATAGCAGACCTCAGCGTCCTCGGCGTTCATTGGTGACTCACCTTCTGACTCACCTCCGATGAGGAGGTGAGTGAGGAGTGACATGTGAAGGTGACTGTGTAGAGACAGTAACAGGGGACTATTTTGGAGTGCTGAGGGGAACTGATGTGGAGTAAGAGGACATGGAGGGAGAAGGAACCGGTGACGACTCTGGGGAGGTGCCGGTCCGAGAGCCAGATGGTGGGCGGGGGGGGCATCAGCCAGGGAAAGGACAGGCAAAGAGGGAGAGGAAGAGGGACCAAAGGTGGGAGCTGTGTTGATGGAAGAAGGGGGAGTCCTTGCGAGTCTGGAGGCGGATACATACCCACCCCCCCCCCCATGCCGACAATAC
>SZWC01005032.1:14809-36481 GCA_023375785.1 Penium margaritaceum | reverse complement strand
GGGGGGGGGGGGATTGTTCTCCATGAGACAGATCGTAGACATCACCTTACACTGCACCCAAGCATGCACACATGAGATTTATCTCAACACCTTGGGGAACTTCTCTTAGTTTCATAAAGAGTGCATTTCCATCACCAAAGTGGACCATAATGTAGCTGCTTTATAGCTTCTACATTGCTCCCAGCCATGTGTGAAGAGTCGCACGATTTAGTGGTCTCCCTCAGTTTGCTTCATGTTGATCTCGGCCATCACCTCTACTTATTCACCGAGTCAATCTTTCCAAACTGGTATTCTGTGTTGTATGAACAGCTTGACTCAAGGAACAACATCCATCAGATTTGTTGATGGCTTGGATAAGCTAATTCATGAGGTGTTTTGGGCCATGATGGTGAACACTTAAAATCTTGAAGGAAGTACTTCTGCGAGGAGCATCAAGCCATGGCAGTCCTCTACCTCATCGTAGACCACCACCTTCATGAATCCTCTGATGGAATTATTGATGATGATGTTAGACATCAGAAAAAGGTGCAAAAAAAAGCTACCAAAAAGGAACTTCTTGAAGAAAAAAAAAGGCACTTCAATGAGTGTCCAAAAACCATCATCCCCTTATTGTCCCGCTTCAAGAGTGCTTGCCCGGGTCTCCATCACGACCACCACCCACCTTGTTTATCTTTGAATTTTTTCCTCATAACCATTCCCCTGCTCTAGTATGTTACTCTTTGTTTAGTCTCTGACAAGCATCGCACTGTTAACCTCTCACTCTGTCACATCGCTGCTTTGCTAATCTCTGTGAGCATCTCCTGACTACCTCTCAATGAATCTCTTGCTTACCCTTTTCTACCTCAAACTTTGAATCTCTATGTGGCTACTCACTCCTACACAACTTCTTCTCTAGAAAACTCCCCATCCTTTGTTCTTTTGAAAAGGAACAAAGGACAGTGTGCAGGGCGCAGGGTGCTTCCTTCACCTTCCCGCACTCTCTCTCTTTCCATTCCTTTTACCTATCCTGCTCATTCGCGCATCCACTGTCCACTGTTTCTAGCAAAACAAGGCCTACATGACACACCAATACTTATCTGATGACTGAGACCCCTGGACCTTAAAGCACCACTCTCACCTTCCTGATTATGAAGGCCAAGAAGGTGTCGGAGGGACTACTCTATTTGGCATGAAAATGCTTGAGGAGGACGGGAGTTCAGGGTTGTAGGCTTTTTATGAGACCAACATTGTGTGTACCATTGTGGCAGAATGTAGGAAGGAAATGGTGATGTAACGTACAAGGAATGTCACTGCTCATAAGATTTTTCTGGAGTAGATAGGACGAGTGTTGTGGTAAGAGAATGTATCAGGCAAGGAATTTGTGTGACTGTCAGGAAGAGAAAAAGGACTGTACCTTGGATGTACTACAGGAAGACCATCTAGCTATGTGTATTTACTGGGCATGCAAGCTCGTGCTAATGCATGCATCATTGGTGATGATGTGGCACTTGCAAAAAGAGTTATCACAATAGCAACCTTTTGAGAGAAGTGAGGAACAAGAGGCTGAGATGTTGGAGGAAGACATGAGATATTCCCCTTATTCTTCTGGTTGTCCACAGCAGCAGCAACTGGTGCTGCAATTACTGCCGCAACAGTAGCAGCAGCAGCAACAGCAACAGCAACCGCAGCAACAGCAACAGCAGCAACAGCTGCAGCAACAGCAGCAGCAGCACCAACAGTAGTAGCAGCAGCAGCAGCAACTGCAGTTGCAGTAGCGGCCCCAACAACCGCCACTGCTGACGTCACTGCTGACATCACAACTGACGTCATCAACTCACACAAAAAAAACAAAAGAATACAAAAAAAGGGGGCAAGGGAAGGGGGAAGTAATACTAAGGGTGGGCAGGACGTCCACCGTTTTCAACAGACGTCATTGCTAATGCCAACAGCCCGCAAAGAGAAAAAAAAACAAATAAAACAAAATGGGCTTCACACCATGGCTGGTAGCCCCACTGGGGAGGGGTCCTCCTCTGTTGGGGGGACCCCCACCCCCCCTTTCTTGCAGCGGCTGCAGTAGCAGCAGCACTTGCAGCATCAGGAGCAAAAGCAGCAGCAAGAGCAGCAACTGCAATATCACCAGCACCAGCAGTAGTAGCAGCAGTAGTAGCAGCAGCAGTAGCAGCAGGAGCAGTAGGAGCAGCAGCAGCAACAACAAGAGCGGAAGCAATAGTAGCAGCAGCAGAAACAACAGTAGCAGGAGGAGGAGCGACGCCAGGAGCCCTTTGACGTTGTCGGTGACAACCCTAACCCCCTCGCTACTCTTCAGCAACAGCTCGCCACCCTGACGTAGCAGCTTACGGCACTGCAACCGTTAGTCTCTCAGTGTGCCCCCAATGCGCCTCCATCCTTCCCCCCTCCAGGGCACGCAAGCCGAGCTGTGTCTGTTGCCACAAAATACCTGGGACAGCAGCAGACTCAGGGCCAATGGCAAACTGTGACCTCCGTCCTTGGCCCCACTCTAGATGCCGGCCGCAAGAAAAACGAATTTGAGACACCGTCGCCGCCGCTTCAGGCCGGCGAGCAGTTCTGGAGCTGGGAGCTCAGCTTCCGCATCTGGGCGTAGAGTGAGGGCCTATGGGCATGCTACACCCTGCCGTATGATGCCACCCTTGCCGACCAGTTGTATGACGCTGGTCGTGCCGTCCCGGCTCTAGTCCCTGTCGCCCCTCCGGCTTCCCGTCTCGCCCTCGAGCCCTTCTTAAGCGACTTCACCACTGGCGCCACCCCAGACCCTGCAGCCGCGTGGCACATCCTCACTCGTCCCCAACGCCCGTCCAGGAAGGCTGAGACTAGTCGCCCGCTACGGGAGTTCAACTCCCTGCACATGGGAGAGACCGAGACGGTCACCTCCTTCTGGCAGCGGGCGGAGGACATCCTTCGTCACCTTGGGATCTCTGCCCCACCCCCTTTGGCCACGCTCCTCACCATCAAGTGTGGTGCCACCAAAGCGTACGCGGACATCTTCGTCCACTACCCTCACGATGTTCTCTCCACCATGGCGACCCAGGGCACCCTCATGCCCTAGGCATACGAGCTCTTCCTCCGCATTGAGGAAGCTCGTCTGGAGTCCCGACTCCAGCGCACGGAGGTCGTCGCCTCCCTTGCCGTCGCCTCCCGTGTCGTCTCCTCCCATGTCGTCGCCTCCATGGCCGTTGCCTCCCCCGGCGCAGCTACCTCATCATCGTCAAGGAAGGAGCGTCGGAACAAGAAAGGCAAAGGTTAGCAGCAGCTGTAGCAGTCATCAACCGGGTCAAGCCCTGGAGGCTCGGTCTGCCACAACTGTGGCCAGCCCCGGCACGGGTGGTACACGTGTCCTCTACCGACGGATGAGGCACGCGTCATCGCCACCATGCATCGCCAACGCGAGTGCCGTCTCGCCTCCGCCGCCGTGGCTATCGCCGGCTCTGACACCTCAACCTCGTCCAGTAGCTCCACCACTCCGGTTGCTTCGCCGGTCCCGCCGTCCCCAGCGCCGTAGACGTCGGCGCCGGCGCATTCATCCTTCTACCCGGATCCGGAGACATCACCCCGCATTTCATCCACACTCCCGGGTTGTCCTCTCAAGAGTGCCAGCTGGAGCAGCTCAACGCGCTCCAGCTCAGCCTGCCTTGCCCTCCTCCCCAGGGAAGTGCGAGTTGCATCACTTCCTACTCCCCCGTGCAGCCCTGCATGACTGAGACTGAGCTACGGTCGTGCCCCGTTTCCTCGTCTGTATCGTCGTCTCTCATGGTCTCCGCTTCCCCCTCCCACGACGATGTTGCATGGCTTGATGATTGGCAGTCTCGATTCGCACCTCCTTCCACCGCGTCTGCATCCCTTGCTTGCTACCATGTAACCGTTAGTGATCTTGCGACCCCGGTCCAGGACCTTGATGAGACCTGGATCATCGACTCCGGGGCCACGCATCACATAACGGCCTATTGTGAGGCCTTTAGTATGCTCGGTCATGTAGGTAATGTTTCAGGTGTGTGGACAGGCTCTAGCCACGTGTTGCCTATCCGTGGTGTTGGCGTCGTTTGTTTCCGTGGTCCCTCCGATGACGTCCTTATGACCGATGTCCTCTTTGTCCCTGTTCTTGAGCTCAGCCTTCTGTCCGTCAATGCCCTTGACCGCATGAGCATGGACATTGTGCACTCGCGTGGTGTCGGCACTGTGTCCTTGTGTCCGTTTGGCCTTGTTGTACTGCACGTCACCGCCCGTGGCAACCTGTTTTGGTTTTCGTGCATCTCTCATTACACTCTGTTGTGTCCTCACGGCTTGTGTACATCGGCGTGCAGATGACTGACGGCAAGACTTGACGCCACTGGAGTGTCGCTCGGTGGAGCCGACGTACGCTGAGGCCCACTCACCCGTCACTGGATCCTCCTCCCTCTGGCAATGCGCTCAGCTCGATCGGCAGGCCTCCTCAGTGGTCGGGCCGCCGACGGTCACTTCCACTGTAGATGCTATCTGCATGCACCGAGCGCTGTGTCTGGCTGTGGCATTGCGTCTGCAGCATCATGCGATGCCTAGGGTCCATGTCTCCTATTGTATGGCCCTGTTTGGCATCGTTGACTGTCGTAGGCACTTCCTGGGTTCGTGTAGCCATAACTTCTTATAGCAATTTTTTAGCTGATTCTGACTGCATGATTGTGTTTGCAGTGTCGATATCATGGTATGGTCCAGTTTTGAGGCAAAACGGACGACGCCCGGGTTTTGGGCTATTGGGCGTCTGGTAGGGCTCACCGAGAAAACCCTGCCTACCACAAAACAGGCCTAGCACTATTTTCTGATTGGCTGGTTAGTTGAGTAACAAGTTTTTTACTAGTGGGGGGAGGGGGGGGTAGAACTTGGAGGGGTCTCCCATTGATGCTCAATCAATCTTCCTAGTCAGTTACTTTTAGTTTTTAGCTACTTTCTGGCGCTAACACTGGCGCGCGCTTCTAAGTAGCAAACTCAGAGCTTCTAGACTTGGACTCTAGAGCAGCCGACTGAGGGGCAAGCAGACTTAAGCAACGAGCGTGGAAGCCCTCACGCTGCATCAACAACGCATGCTGCCCCAACCTGCTGCCTAGGTTTCTAGCTTCCGGAGGCCCGTCGTGTCATCGCGCCCTCCTCTACCACATACCGCCAACGTGGGTATATGGATAACGCATCAGCGTCAGTCGTGACGGGTGGAAGCCACACAAAACAACACTCCCCCTGGCCGACATAGGCGTGCACGCGAGAACAAATGAACGAGGGCATGGATAAACAATGTATGCCAAACCAAAATGTGCACCTGTCAACCACACACACTCATCTGCTACCCATCTTAGGTCTCCCTAGACAATGCCACATTCTACAAAGTGTCTGGGTCTCGACCATGAGAGGAGTGATGCACACGCACAGAAACCTGTGTAATCCTTATCATACACATGTCAGACGACAAGATGGTCTCCTCGTGACACTCGCGGTACCAGTGCCCGGGTCACAACCACTACAAGCAATCCAACAGGTGTCTGTGTGCCGGCCACAATAGCAGCATCAATCAACACATATGATCATAGCACGAGTGTACCTCCTAACGTGTCCGGGTCTCGACCACTACGAGAAAACCAGCTGGCATGCACATTCTACACGTAGTACGGCCACACACCAAGACACACGACGCCATGGTCTCCTCGTGACACTGGTGCAACCGACCAGGTGTCCAGGTCTCGACCAACAGAGTGCGATTGTAGTATGCTCATAGCAGAGCATGGACCCCTCGCCATGCATCTCCCGTAACGTCGTGTCAGGTCGAGGTCCACACAACAGTTGGCACCAACACCAACAATCCATTACAAAAGGTTGCTGAACATGTCAGATTCGCTGGGAAGGAGACTTTGCAATTAAGAAGAATGGTCCAATATTCCCCCAACGTGTTGGGATAAAGATTGCGAATCGGACACAATACGAAGTGGCATTGTGAGAACAACGTTTCTAGTGAGTTTAATGTAGGAATCGATACGGGCTAGAAAGGTAACAAGCTTGCTGGATGATGGTCATGATTCCACATTAAACATGTTCTGTGACCTCAAACTACAAGTATTCATCGAGTTTCATGCGTGTGAGCATTGATGGGTGTATCTCTTTCTGTGAATTCCCATTCTTATCCGATGAAAAAGTCATGAGAAGAGGTAGAAGCCTCCTCAAGTGTAGAGGCAATCTATAAAGACGCATTAAAAATATAGTATTATTCCATTTCATGGAAGAAATGTGAGTTTTCAAAATTTATGACGTTTTTTACCTCCTTCAATTGGATTTTGATTTGAAGTCGTTTCATGAGGGGAGAACCTGTGGGTAAGATGAGGCTTAGGAGGCTCCATTGAAATAATGAAGGATGTTTTCCTTTTTATTTTCTCATATATTTATTTATAAGGGTTTGGTTTTTTTTATCCCATGATTTCTGTTATGGCACGTTGAACGACTCGTGGGTACTCGGTGAACTTCCGGGATTCATAGTTGCTGTTTGGGCGTCACGTGGTTCCGTCCGTGGGCGAAAAACAGTTCAGGAAGTTTGATCACCATGCTGCTCTAACAATCGATGTCCCCACTTGGGCAAACAGATTCCGCCGATGGAATCACGTGCGCGCGATTTCATGGATTTCATGGATATCGGTTCGCCATCGGAAGTCGGAAACACGGGGTGTGGGGAGGCGCAGGCAGCCGCGTCTATGCTTCGTGCTGCGGCCGGTGGTGCCTGCGGTTGCTTTCCTGTTGCCCGAACTGCTGACTCCGCTGCTACGGCGCCCGTGCGCCACTCGCGCGCGCCCGGCTGGCCATTCCCTCTGTGACGGGTAGCGACGGTGGCGAACTCGCGCACCTCCTCGAGAGCCTGGCTGTGTGGCCCTCAGTGGGCACCGGCATTGCACGCTCCTTGTGAGGGCAAGCGAGTGCGCATGCAGAGCAAGCAGGGAAGAAAACGTCACGTTACGTCAAACAGAACTGCAGGAATCCGTGTTCAAAGCTTCGCACCATACCTGCCGCATAGTGTTGTTTTAGGGCGAATCCCGCGAGAAAGCTCTGCGGCTCCAGATTCCGGGCCTGATTTTGCTCGGATACTGGTTTGTTGGGCTCCGGCAAGTCCGACATGGCAGCAGAGTACTCTCCCGCCATGAGGGAGAGGAATCCAAGTTTACCCCCGGATTTACGAGCTCAGATTCTGCATCACAACTATGATACCAACTTTTCTTCAACAAATGCACATGTGAAGCCACAAACAAAAACCTTCAACCCCGGCTCCCCCACCCAATGACCACCCACCCTGTCGGCCAAATATGCTGTGGCTTATTGTTTGCGGACGCGAGACCACAAGAACTCCCTAGTTGTAACTTTGTAAACCTCATTGAAGATAGATGCCTTACCATAGCGTGCTTGAATAATCCATTGCATGAGTGCAAAAGCAAGCTACAAAACATTGAGAGAGCATATTTTGCAGGTAAAAATTACTGCAATGTGTTACCCATTGTAATTTTAAAAATGATTGCATACCACAATGTAGCACAAATGTGTGCAAATCCCAAATGTATGAATCAACACATTAATCTACATAATGATTTTTCTACAATCAGAAAATACATCTAAAAATGAAACATGAAAAAGACATGTGCAATCAATCACCACGACTTTGGCCATAGCCAGATTACAAATGAAAACTAAAGCCATTACTAAAGAACATATTTTCTTGATATATTCCTCTTCACATCATTGCCAAAAATCTACTCAAAAGCCTTGAAAACTTTTGAAATACATATGAAAAAATTATGAAGAAGGATACTCATTCTTGCATCATCTATATTCATAACTAATCTCAAAGGGAAATTGAAACATGTGCAAAAATTTGCGAACACCAAACCCACAATTTTGCCTTGCAACAAAGAACTTATTGAGCTTTTATTCCCTCATGCAAAAGTAAGTTTGAGAATTCAATAAGAACAAATGTGAAAACCCATGATAGTTATCAATTTAAGATAGAAATCTTAAAGTCACAACTGATCTACCTCATAAGTGCCACTAACATATTCGAAATGATGTATTGATTAAAGAAAATTTAATTTCCTAAAAATCGATAACATCATCAATCTCACTACACCAATTCAAGTAATCAACTAAAACACAATATGCTTCTCAAAACTAATTTTTCCTTTAACAAAAAATTCATTTCTTTACAGATGAATTCCTTTCATGAATTTCTCATTATATCCAAAGATGTTTGAAATTTTGAAATTTCAAATGTGAATTTGCAAGAGAAGGAAGAAAAATCCATCTTATCATGTTGAGGATAGACATATGCACATGTAATCAAAGATGATAGGCAACAATAAGATTTTGCAAAGGATTGAACAACCAAACTACACTATTACTGTATGTAACCTTAGATATGTTCAAAGAATAGAGTTTTTAAGAACAAAAATGTTCCAAACCTCTAAAATTTAACCTTGACTTACATGAAAAGGCATAAAGGTGTGAATAAAAATTCAAAAGGCTTGGAAACATGGAATGCAAAACAAAAAGAATGAAAAAATGATTTTTTTTCATTTTCTGATTCAAGAACATAATGCATGGCTCCAACTCGAGCAAAACAATCATACATAAACTTCTAATATAATCATGTCAAGAGCCTTCTGACATACATTTGCCACAATGTTGTTGAAGAATAATGACAATAATACGTTTCTACGACGAGGACATCAATAATGAAACTAAGACATGTTTTACACATTATTCTCCTAAGAATTATATGTTTCTTATCAATAGCATGGTTCAAAAATCAGATGGGATGACACTTTCATTGAAAGACTTCTTCAATGGTAGATTTTTGAATTTCTAGTTTGACAAAGAACATGAGTTAAGGAGGAGCATGAAGGTATTTCGGAATGTTTTTGAGTTGTGAGAAGAAATCTGATTATTTTGTTATTTTTAGAACAAAAGAAAAATGGAAATCAATTAAAATGTTTTCAAACATTGACAAGGTTAGACATCATACCGCTCCCTTGCATGTGAGTGTGAAGGAGCCTAAGGACTTGTTCCTTAGTATATGTTATGTATAAAGCATTTTAAAAGTTAAATTAATTATTTTATTGTTTTCGAATTCTTTGGTGCTTGAGTCTTAAGTTTCATGTAACTAAAAGTACCAAAACATGTAATAGGTCAGAGTCTGGTTTCACTCCAGCCTGGAAAAAACATTCTTTGTTGAATTTGAAGCGAAAGGTGTTCCCGGATATAAAACCCATCATGTCACTCCTCCGTTTTAGGTAAGTATTATGGTTCTATTGGAACGTGGTAATTCCATGTGAAACGATTTCCCTTAGGATTATACTTTCATTTCCATGCTCAATGACAAACGTGTGCATTTCTAGGGTCGTTAGTCTTTTCCAAAATGGTCTAGGCGACCATTCCCACACGCTGTGACTACATTCTCTAAGGGAAAACATTTTGAGTTGAGAATTTAGTCACTAAACAACCTTTGATGCTTGTTATAAGATTTTTACAACCTAGTTCACTCGAATTAAAAGAATACATGTGAAGTGAATAGACCATGAATCATTTTTACAAGATTTGTACTGATAACTTCAACACATTTGGAAGTATGTTTATCACTTGTACTCTCAAATTAATTTTGAAAGGCTTTGTTATCTAATATTCATGCAAAACTATGAAAGTTTAAGGTATTGTACCGAAACCCTCATTAGTGAAAAAAATGTTTTGCTGTGCCTTTGTGTTCCTAGTTAAATTGTAGTCAAATTAGGTGAATCACATTTGAAATTTAGTCTGGTTTGCCTTAAGTTCATCGACCCATATCACATATACATATACATACATATATAATTTTAACCCTTAGCAATCCGCCCCTTGTGATCAGTCTTCTCTAGAAATGGAATCATGGAGGCACAAGTTCATGTTCGTCACGTTACAAACACTATAGCTTATGCACAATGTTGTCCTCTACTTTAGCATCAACCATCTCAAAAGAGAGGTCACTACCATGTGAGTACGTGTTCAGGCGCGCTTTTGCGAAAGCATGGTTCAAAGCAGCGATTGAAATCGTTAGCATCCTTAGCCTATTTCAGTAACTTCAAATCAGCCTTTAACTTAAGCCATGCATGGAGAACCCAAGAGAGTCCAAGATTTCACATCTTAATGATGCATAGATCCATTTTCTTGTTTTGACTAGTTGCTAGGCTGGCCCGCACTTCATTAGCGTGCTACTCATTGTAGCTGGTCAGGATAACCTCTTTTTGGGGTTGAAGTAACCCCACGTAAGCGTACTGATCCTTACACGTGCAAGACTCTGAGATGTAGAGAATGCACAAGTATGGGTAGTGCGTCTTTACAAAGTCTCCAAACTCTACTGAGGTGTGCGGACACCATGCATCCACAAAGAGAATCACCTTGTGCTTCGTCACGTCCTTCCCTTGACGTTGGCACTCACGCTTATCCATGGGTTGATGACATGCGTTATCTTATACCGTGTGGTGCGTGCATTAACATATTGGTTCAATGTTTGGGTTATGGAGAAGCAATTCTTCTCCATTGCTCTGTGCATTTCTCTGTTGTCAAGGTGGCACCGATTGGTCTTCTCCGCGTAGATGAGTTAGAGTGATGGCATGCCCCCTTCCATGGTCGACAAAGCAAGGGCAATACAATGCTTATTGTCGTCAAACACGAAAGTGGCCACCTTCTTTGCACCCATTTGTGCGTACATATGGTTGCTTGCACTTGCATAATTGTTCATCATCAATCATGCACCTTTATATAATGGAGAGCGGGGTCAAATATTGATAATGGGAACGCACATGACAAGGACGTGGACTTACTGGATGGAACCAAGCTAATTCTGCTATGATCACTGTTACCGTCGAATGATGGATCCTTTTTATTCATGTGCATGAGTGCCGCCACACACTTGTGCATGGCTAGCATTGCTTCCTCCCAAGTTTGCGGCAATTTCTTTTCTATATTGTATTGCAATAGTACGACCATATCATGTGCGTGCAGATGATACACCCGATCCACGCATGTACGAAAGTCATGGTGTCACCATTGAAGGAGAGATCATCTAGATGATGTTCTTTGAGGAGCGTAATTAGCACTCCTCTCAAAGTTGCTATGATCACAACTATGCCCGCATCATGCACCTTTGACACTGTTGAGACAATGACCTCTTCAAATGTAGGATTGTGTTATAGGAGACTCTTGTGAACATATAAACCATGAGTGATGGTGGCGATTAGACCTTAAAATTTCACTTCTTTCGTGTGTGTGAGGAACTCTCGGAACATGTACAGGAACACAACACTCTTGACGTCGTTCAACTTTGGATAGTTGATGAAGAGAGTTGTTCGTATTAGCAACAACCTCCTCCTCCGTGGTAGAGTTTACAAAGAATCTTCACGGCTTGGTGCGTAGTTTGACCCGTCTCCATGGTGCCATGGATGCAGGGCATGTGCTTATCTTCGAGCCCGTAGACATACCGACCACACTTGTTGCATGACGGTGAAGCATTGAGTTGAGACCTCGAAGTGTCAACCTCTGGTGTACCATTCATATGGGTGAGAGGAGAAGGCAACATAAGGCAACGTTTTGTCATCTCTAGGATGACACCAGGTGCGGCAACCTCTTCCACAGTTGCAAGAACGAGGACATGAGCCTTGTTTTGTGGCTTTCTCATACGACAATTCTTAGGCATCTTTGACGGGTTTGACTAGATGATCTTGTGGAGGTCGAACTGTTGCTACTTATTAGTAGTAACCTCTTTAGGGGAAAGACGCTTGACCTTGAACCGTAAGAGTGTCTTCATCTTAGCGGTGGAAAATTTACATTGCGTAGTAAGGGATTTGCCTTCTTCCTTCCCATTTTAACTGGCAAGAGCGACACGACTCGCATGCACATCGGAAAGGCAACACCAGTGTTATTGCTGACAAGGAACACTTTTTGTTGTCTCAACGTCGCGTAGTAAGACAAGGACGACGCCAAGTGATGGTAGTCTATCGATGATGCGACAATTGTGTCGTATCCGCCATCGCAAAGTGATGGTGATTTGACGACAACCTGTGGTGGACGACTCAAATACGATGTTTTGAAGTTGGAAATAATGCGCAATTGTGATGACTAGAGGGGGAAGTTAAATTCATTCGCAAAATAACATGGGGTTCATGGATAAGGCAATCACCTTAAAACCTTGAACAGGATAATTTGTGGGTGAGATTAGTTAACACCATAATTATGTCAAAAACATCCACAAATTGAAGATTAAGTATAGTATGAGGTGTACAATTCATACATGGAAGTTCATCATAATATCAAAAGGTTAACGAAACTGCATTTGACAAGGTCCTTCTGAAGGAAAATGTTTAAAAGTGTTAGAGTGAGCGATGATTATGTTGATGGAAAGATTTGACATTGCGTAATGAGATCAAAAAGTGAATGTTTGTACACCAAGTATAGATTTTTATCTTTGGGTGCAGCTTGATAAGGAATTCTTTACTATACAAGCAAATTATATTTTTCGATTCCATTTCAAGTGTTGAAAGCAACATGAGATTGTGTGTTCCATGCACAACAAGAGTAGTAGAAGGCAAGCAAGGAGTGTTTGGTGCTTGACCTAGGCCGGTGAGGGTGGGGTTACACCTCACTGAACTAGTGTGACTGCTTACATCAGCATATGTAAGTAGATCTTCGCATTAGGGACCATTTTACATTATGTGGTCCATGCAAGATTGAACATTACGTCAACATCTACATGCACGAATGAAGAGCTGCATTAGCTACTACAAGCACGAATCAGTGGCTACATGTAAAACAAAGAATCGGGACTACCCAATGGCATCGACAACATGCACGACAACATAGCTCTAACCAATACCAACATCCTAGCCTTCTGGAAGCTTCCTTAAGGAGGAAGCTCTGTGCCTTAGAGTAGGAAGATTCTTTAGTTAAGGCGCTACGACCTTTCATCAAGAAGTATTTAGGCACAAAGATGGTGGTCAACGTGCAAGGATCCCACTATACAAGAAGATTGGACTTCATCAGTCTGGTATCTCGTTTTGAAACCCTAACAACTTAGCAAGCAACTAAAAAAACTGAGCGAACAACTTCAGTAGTAAAATCATTAGTCCATCTCTACCAGACAACACCTTAGACCAAGACTAAGTAGTGGCTTTCATGTAAAGACCCAGGTAAGCCTTGAAACTGTGTACTTGCTTGGGCAAGAGGATGCCCTTGAGTACGTGAAGGCCCAACTTCCTTGTTGTGGCGGCCCCCTAACTACAAGACTCAACTTGCCTAGCTTGAGCTATGTTGCTTGATGTTGCTCATCTGTTGGCTAGTATTTGTGTCCACGCGTGAGAGCCTAGAGTAAATGTCTAACCTTAGCATTGATTTACAAACATGAATTTTTTGGAAAGTGGACTATGTTGGTGTTTCCCTCTTTTGACCAATTGTACTTGGCAGTGCTTTGTTAGCCTAGTTAGGAGGATCTAGAGGTTTAGTGTCTTGGTGGAGTTCCCCGTTGTTGTTCTTATAAGCTTGGCAACACTCTACAAACTTGGTGAGGAGGGTTTGGAGTCCTCTGACGATGTAGTAAATCTTGGAATGGTTGCTTGCATGGAGTGAAGGTTGCCTCGACAACTTGTAGGCCATTTCACTAGAAGGTATGGTGACTGTGCTGAGACCGTTGCAACAATAGCCTTGAGAGCCCTGTAAGATATAGTGCCCTTACATGGGGCAAATTGTGTGAGAGAATTGAATTTAGATGTGTTTTACCATTTTTCCTTGTACCATACTTGTATTAGAAAGTAATTTTCATTTACAAGTTCAACCCAAGTTCTTTGCTTTCGCACATTGGTGTACAGGGTTTGCTTGCTGGGGAAAGAGATCTTAGATAGCATAAGAATCCCTTTGTTGCATGATAACACACGGTGACTACATCACTGTTGGCGCGATAAAACCCACATTCAAGTATAATCCATTATTGAATAAATTGGTACACTTATTCGAGAAGTGTTCCAAGTGTGGCCTGGTTTACGTGAAATGTCATGGAGCCTTTTGTACAACACAAATGGTTGCCATATAATAGACTCAAATAGTATTTGATGGTTGGATTAGTGCATGCAATACCGAAATTTGAGGAGAACGGGTACTCGTATGTCTGTGACGTGGATTGAGGCATGAGCATGATTTAATTGTCTGAAGTTGACATTTTGTATGCAACAACATGAAAAAAGGCAACTACCATGGTCATGATTTGAAAGAGTCAGTATTTGCAAGAAAATCCACTAACAATGTAGTTTAGATATGTGTGTACATTAAAGAACTAGAATGCCAAAGTTTTTTTTTTTATTTCAGAAAAAGAACTTTTGCTTTGCATGAAATTTGTCTGTTTTCAATGCAAGAGTAGTTTTTGTAAAATCTTATTGCCTAAAAGTTTAGACATATATGGAGGTTTTGTGAATATTTTATGTAAAAGAAAGAATATTGAATGTGAATGTGCCATCTCTTATTATGGTACCACTTTTCGTTAGTTAGGTCAATGTTTGGAGTGAGTTGTAACCTTCACTTCATGCTTGTATCATTTCCTTTTGATTTCAAGTACAATTTTACCCATTGATGTAGATTTGAGGATTCATGAATGTTTACTTTTGGAGGTAGGGAAAACTCTTCTACAATTTACCAAGTTGAAATTTAACATAATGATTTTATTCTTTGCATTGACCACGATTTGAAATATCATATGCTATGTGTTTTTCTAATTTATCGATAATGGTTACGTTTTGTTTTTCATTCAAGTTTTCTTTCTTATCTTTCAAGGGTGAAGGCCTAGGTTTTGAGCCAATATCCTTGGAAGAATTTTGATCAAGAGACTTGTTATGTTACAATTTCATCATTTATATGGTTGCATTATGAGTAAATTGAAGACTAAGAGGAACAATTATATTCTTGTTTTTTGCGTGATTTTTTTTTTAGCTGATTCAAATGTTTCTACGTTTTCATACGCTTGTTAGGATTAAAATGCATTTTTGATCAGTTCAACCAACCAAATACCTCTATCAAATTTCTAAAGAATCTCTTGCATTTGATAAAGGTTGTTCATGCAACTCTGTTACTTGTTTGTTTCAAAAAAGACTTGTTATGTGATTTTGACTTAACTTTTTATATATTGTTTTATGACTAGGTGGAAAACATTTGAAGAAATGTATGTGAACATGTTTGATCACGTATGCATCAGTTGTTATTTTCAAACATAGACAACTGTAGTTTGTATTCAAATCTTGAAGGAATTGTTTTGTGATTCTTACCACCATGTAAATTGAATAGGGAATTGTGATTTCTTTACTTTAAGAAATGTTTTGCGAGGAAATGTTTGGGTGAGATTATTGCTAGAAGGATCATTCTTATACATTGTTTTGTAGTAAACGGAGAAAAGCAGCTTCATTTTTTGAAATTTCAGTATGGATGCGTGATGTATATGATGTTAGTTTTTATTGTATTTTGATGTATACTTGTGATATATTCCTTTTTTTCCATTGGAGTAAAAACGTACTATGATCGTTTATGGAAGGTTGGGTAGGTTTGACCTTTTACACCATTTTTATAGGTTTTGAGAGGTTATACATGGTTTTTGTATTCAATGTTTGAGGTACATGGTGTCTCTTATAATCAGACTAATCTATGAAAGTTTCTATTTTACCACTTCTCATACATATTTTACTTAGTTTTTAGCCATATTTGTATTTTTCGAATCTGAATTGATGAAGGATTGAAATGAGATTTCGGAGTTCCATTATGTCATTTTATGTGTGTTTTTTTTTGGTATAATACTTTTATTGAAAGTTGTCTTGTATGTGGAGGAACAAGGCAGAGGAATAGGTTATTTTTCTAGGTCATAGTTTTATTTTGGGAAAGAATGCCGAGATGATTATTTGAGTCATAGGAAGGAATGATGAATTTGTTATTCAAGGCCAATTGATCCATGAAACCGTTTTTTCACACCATTACAAGATGAAGTTCGTCCTTGTAGGATAGAAAACTACGTTTGAATTATGATCACAAATGTTGAGTTCTTAAAGAACTCGCTTTTATCGTTCAAAAGTGTATAATATGCTGTTAACTTCACAACACGTTTCCATGTAGATTGTATGTGATTGATCTTTTGTTTTGGAATGTGTCTGGTGAATCTTGACATCTCATGGAGCATAGTTGACAAGAGACTCACAAGGAGAGAAACATAAATAATCCTGGACCATGTTTGATTTGATTGAAGTTGAGAAGATTTCATTTTGTGAACTTTCCCGGGGTTTCAAGTATGTATGTTTTGCTTGAATTCTGTAGGTTCTGGGATTTTTAGAAAATTTCTGAACGTGGTTGACTGTTATGGTGCTCTGTGACGACACTGCTGCGTTCGTGCGCTAACCGCAGTTGCTTCAGTGTGGTGTTGCTGGTTTCACCGCACCTGACGAGTTACCCTGGTGGTGTTCCTCCCGGCGGTTTTCCAGACGCGGCGTGGACTTGCTACGGCATCCGTTCGACCGATTGTTCCAGGCAGGAACACGTAGTTCCGGATGTTTCCCCTCACCGACGACCACCAAGCTGCAGGTACGGTTCGAGGATTTAATCTGCGCACGCACCTGAGTGCTGCCAGCATAGGGTCTTTTCACATTGCCCCGTAGCAACTCCGCCACGTGTCCGCACGCGTACAAGATCCAGGTGCGCGACGATGAATGGGTTGCTACGAGGTGGCCATTCACACCGGAAGCTGAAGCAAGTCCTCGCAGCAGGGTACGGCGAACTATCTCACTGGTTTTGGCGAACGCACTTTTTCTCTGGTTTTCGCTTGTCCGGCGTTGGCGAGAGTCCGTTTCGTCACCTCGTCGGTCACGCGAACGTGGGACCGTCCAACGTGGACTCACGAGTTGCTAGAACTTGCTAGAGCTCCGAAGCCGTAGTATGTTCCTAGCAAGTCCGAGTCGCATCGCTCAAAGCTTGGCGAACTGGGAGCAGTCCATGTCAAGTTCCGACAGCGCAGCAACCCTGACGTGGCAGGGGAGTTCAGCACGGGTCAGTGTGAAAAGACCCACCTCGTCTTCCAAAATTCAACAGAAAATCACAAATCGAGCGGGTAACAACTCCAAACCTAGAATCAAAATCAATATCAATGACGTCAATTCATCGCCTACGGCGATGAACCGACGCCCAGTTACTGCTACTGATTCCATAGTTTCATCCTAAACTCGCTCGATTCATCAACTGCTTATGATTATGTTTGATTACCCACCTTCGAGGTCACCAGTTCGAATTAGCGACAAATTTGATCTAGTTGATTGGCAGTCGCGCGGTTTGCTTTTCGAAAAATCAGCGCTTGACATCTTGATTTGCGGCACGGGGTCCAACACTAACGGTGAGCCGGATCGCCAGGCACCGCGATTGTCGGACCGATGCCTCTTGCGTGCGATTGCCCCTTCCTCTAGTCGTTTTTTCGATGCAAGTGGTTCCATAAATTGTAGGTTGCGATAGGATCTCGTCACCCGTCGATGGCATTNGCAGCAGCAGCAGCAGGAGTACCAGAGCCGCAGTCACCGCCATCTCGGCCGCCTCCAAAGCCGCCACCGTCAGCAAAACCATCAGCAGCAGCAGCAGCCAGCAAGTCCTGACTCGGGAAACTCCCTCTCTCCCTTATCCCCATTCTACCTCCGCTCCTTGCCTTCTAAGATCCGCTCAATCGCAACTAGGGTTTCATACCGTGTCTGGTGGAGGATGCCTCCCCGCCTCTGGCCGTCACCGCCGCCGCCGCTACTGTCAGGGCGGCGTGGTTGGGGTCGTTTGCGCCCTCCGAGTGGAGTCGCTGGTTGCGCATGTGCAACAGCAGCAGCAGCATGCTTCGTTGGCGTCGGCGGAGGTGTCGAGCAGCGTCAGGGCGGAGCCTCGCTCGGGGCCCGGCGGCACCACCATCTCGTGCACCACGTTCAACATTCTCGCGCCCATCTACAAACGCCTCGGCGACGAGGTTGGACTTGGGCAGGGTAGTGGGAACTTGGGGAGCGGCGTCGGACTTTGGCAGGGGTGTCGCATACAGACATAGACACATGCACACATGCACATATACACATACACACATGCACACATACACATACACACATGCACACATACACAGACACGCACGCACGCCCGCACGCACACACGCACACACGCACGCACAAACGCACGCACGCACGCATGCACGCACGCACGCACGCACGCACGCACCCACGCTCGCACGCACGCACGCACGCACGCACGCACGCGCGCGCGCGCGCGCGCACGCACGCACGCACGCACGTACGCACGCACGCTCGCACGCTCGGGACGCGCACACGCGCGTGCGTGCGCGCGCGCACGCAGCTGTCGCAGTCGGAATCGTTGCTGCAAGCACAATAGAGGCTGGGGACAAGGAAGTGCACTTGTGCACTCTTGCGTGGTTTTGTGTGCTTGTGAGCATGCGCGCGCTTTTCTGCAAGGTGTGTGCGTGCGTGCATGTTGCATGGGTGTAATTGCGCACTTATGCGTGCATGCCTGCGCTTGTTTGTGGTGCGCGGTTCTGCGTGCTTACCTGTGCGCCTGCGCTTGTGTGCGTGCGTGCTCTTTTACGCGCAAGTGCGGTTGTGTGTGCTGGCCTTCACTTGGGCCTGTGTTCACGCGCATGTGCGTGTGCTTGTGCATGCTTGCGTGTCTATAGTACATGTGCTGCGCTTTTCCATCCCTTTGCACTGAGATGCTGTGCAATGCATTGAGACGCTGTGCAATGCACTGAGACGCTGTGCGATGCATTGAGACGCTGTGCAATGCACTGAGACGCTGTGCGATGCATTGAGACGCTGTGCAATGCACTAAGACTGGAGAGAAAGGAAAGAGGCTGTCGAGCAACTGATGGATTGGACACAAGAGCAACTCTGTCAGTCTGTCTGTCCGCCCGTCCGTCAGCCCATCTGTCCGTCCGTCTGTCCTTCTGTCCGTCCATCTGTCCGTCCTCCCGTCCGTCCATCCATCCGTTTCAGTCCGTCTGTCCGTCCATCCGTCCATCCGTCCATCCGTCCATCTGTCCGCCCGCCCGCCCGACCGTCCGCCCACGCGTCCGCCCGCCTGTCTGCCTGCCTGTCCGCCCGCCCGTCCGACCGTCCTTTGTCCGTCCGACAGTCCGTCCGTCCGTTCGTCCGTCCGCCCGTCTGTCCGTCCGTCCGTCCGTCCGTCCGCCCGTCTGTCCGTCCGTCCGTCCGTCCGTCTGTCATCCGTCCGTCCGTCCGTCCGTCCGTCCGTCCGTCCGTCCGTCCGTCCGTCCGTCCGTCCGTCCGTCCGTCCGTCCGTCCGTCCGTCCGTCCGTCCGTCCGTCCTGCGTCCGTCCTGCGTCCGTCCGTCCGTCCGTCCGTCCGTCCGTCCGTCCGTCCGTCCATCCGTCCGTCCGGACGGACGGACGAATGCCCACGCTCATGGGCATTCCCATATGGGAGTTTCATTGATTCGCTTTGTGGAACTGGTGCAATTGCTGCCAGTGCTGCCAGTGCTGCCTGCTGCTGCTGCCCTTTTTGTTGCTACTGCTGCAGCAGCTTCTGTCGCTGCCATCGCTGGTACTGCTGCTGCTGCTTTTTTCTGTTGCTGCCCCTGTTCTGATGTGAGCTCACTGGTTGCTGCTTTGTGTAGAATCGCCGTTTGAGCTGCCTGTTGGGGACTGGATTGGCTGCTGCCTATCAAGACATTTGCTGTCAGAGCAGCAGCAGCAGCAGTGGCAGTGGCAGCAGCGACATTGGCAGCAACAGCAGTGGCAGCTGTAGCGGTAGCAGCAGCGGCCGCTGCCGCTGCTACTGCAGTGGCCGCTGGTGCAGCAGCAGCAGCAGTAGCAGCAGCATCGGCAGGGGGAGGAGGAGGAAGGGCAGAAGCAGCAGGAGCAGCAGCAGCAGCAGCAGCAGGAGCAGCAGTAACAGCAGCAACAGCAGGAGGTGCAGCAGCAGTAGCACCAGGAGCAGCGATAGCAGCAGCAGAAGCAAGAGCGGCAGCAGGAGTTGCGACAACGTCAGCAAGAACAACAGCAAGGGAAGTTGTAGCTGCTGTGCTTGTTTACCGGCAATCTTGTTGTTGTGCTTGACTCCTCCTCTGCCCCCTCTTTTGCGGTGGGTGCTACGTCCGGTTGCTGTGCGGTGAGACTAAAGCAGAAGGTGCGGGAGAGCAGTTATGAGGAGCAGTGGCAGAGCCGCAACGCCGCCATCATCGACACGCTTCTAGAGAAGGACTCGTCGCTCATCTGCCTGCAGGTTTGTATGCGTCTGTGCCTGTGAGCATGCGGGTGGGTGGGTGGGCGGGCGGGAAGTTGTACGTCGGTGTGAGTGTACGTATATGCATGTGAACGTGTGGGAGTGTGTGCGTGCGTGCGTGCGTGCATGAGTGTGTGCGTGCGTGCGTGCGTGCGTGTGTGTGTGCGTGAGTGCATGCATTCTTGCGTGCGTGTGTGCGAGCATGGGTGCATGAGTGCGTGCGTGCGTGTGTGCATGCGTGGGTGTGCGTGTGTGCACGTATGTGAGGGTGCATACGTGTGCGTGCGCCCGCGTTGATGCGTGCATGTGTGCGAGTGCGCGTGCTTGTGCGTGAATGTGCATGCGTGTGTGAGGGAGTGCATGGCTGCATGTGTGGGTGCGTGTGTGCTGTGCTGTGCTGTGCTGTGCTGTGCTGTGCTGTGCTGTGCTGTGCTGTGCTGTGCTGTGCCTTGACACAAGCTAGGCTGCATGCACGTGTGGTGGAACAATGTAGTCTGCTTGACAATCAACGCAGCTCAGCGGCGTGCCAAAGCACCTCAGGATTAAAACCAGGGTGGGAAAAAAGGGTGGGAGGGGGAGAGTGGGGCAGGGTGTTGGGGGAAGGGGGAGGAAAAGTGGGGTGAAGGGGAGGGAGAAGGGGGGGGATGGGACTGTATGAAGGGATCCTCTCCTTGGATTGGATGGCTGCTGCCACCAATGCAATGGGAGGTTGATGCACACGCTGCCAAGAATCCATCTCATTCACGTCGCCGCTGTCAACCTTATGCGCAGTGCAGCTCACCAGAGCTTTCTCCGTTTGGTGTGGTGAGGTTTTCTGCTGCTTCTGCTGTGGCTGCTGCTCCGGCGGTTCGAGTGTGGTGGGTTGGAACATGGTCACCCCCATGCACACACGCACACACACACACACACACACACACACACACACACACACACACACACACACACAC
This sequence comes from Penium margaritaceum, assembly GCA_023375785.1. Taxonomy (NCBI): domain Eukaryota; kingdom Viridiplantae; phylum Streptophyta; class Zygnematophyceae; order Desmidiales; family Peniaceae; genus Penium; species Penium margaritaceum. Next base: position 15,216 of record SZWC01005032.1, on the reverse strand, counting down.
ACACACACACACACACACACACACACACACACACACACACACACACGCGCACACGCACACGCACACGCGCACACGCACACGCACACGCGCACACGCACACGCTCGCTAACTCAAATGCACATGCTTCCACACTCTCGCACACATGCACATACGCATGCACACGCACACGCACATGCATGTGCTCACCCCTCATGCACACGCACACTCGAACACACCCTCACGCACACGCTCACGGTCTTGCGCACGCCCATGCATGCATGCATGCACATGAGTCGCAGGAGTTTTGGTTCAACGATGGTCTGAGGCGCATGTACGAGGAGCGGTTGCAACAGCATGGATACTCTGTCGTCACTTTGCCACGTTCCAACCACCGTGGAGACGGTAAACCTCCCTCATCCCCCCCCCCC
>SZWC01005031.1:92179-136250 GCA_023375785.1 Penium margaritaceum | reverse complement strand
AGAGTTACGGCCAAAACAGTGGTTTTGGGCCGGGTTTAGGACAGCTCTTGGACTGCCGCGTGCGACACCCGCCGTGCGCCGCGGCAGGTATTTATGCCCTGGACCTGTCAGTTGTCATTTCTCTCTGCATTTACTAAGCTATTGAAGCTTATGAGACTTTGTGCGTCTCCCTAGCCTGATCCTTGCTGTTTCTTGCACCTGCCTGCTTGCTAGTGCGTTAGCTGACTGGACAGTGTCGCCACGTCAGCGGCAGCAAGGCTAGGAAGCTTCCTAGCAGTTTCTCACTCCCATCATACTCTGATGTGTCCTCCCGGCTTGTGTACATCGGCGTGGAGATGACTGACGGTGAGACGCGACGCTGCTAGAGTGTCGTTTGGTGGAGCCGACACACTCGCAGTTTTCTGGAGCCTTCTCTCTTCTACGCGCTCAGCTCCATCGGTGGACCTCCTCTGCAGTCGTGTCGTCGGTAGTTTTTGTCCCTTCTTTTGTTGTCTACACGCGTCCAGTGCTGTGTTTGACTGCACTGTTACATTCACAGCGCTGTATCTGAGAAAATGCGTGGAAGCTTCCTAGCGATATTGCCGCTGACTAGGCGCCAGTGCGTGGTCGGACGGTGACGACAGCCACAAGTTGTGCACACGACGGCAAGGGTCTGGCTAGGCGACAGAAGACAAAGTGTCAGAATGCTTCAATAGCATTTGCAGAGAGAAATGAGAAATAAGAGGTCCATGGCATAAGTACCTGGCGCGGCGCACAACGGGTGTCACACGCGGCAGTGCAAGATTTGTCCTTAAACCGGCCCAAAACCATTGTTTTGGCCGTAACTCAGCGTAGACAAGTCAGAACGCTACGTCATCTGAACCTACACGTGCAGAATCTCAAGCCGGACGTTAGGACTGGTCACATGCATGCATCCGGCAACAAACCGTGGACACACAATGCAAAAACATGTAAATCGGGCCCACGACCAGTCCACCGATAAAATTGTACAAGCTAGAGAAAAACTGCAGAAGGTTCCAGACATCATCTAGGACTCTAGGACGAGCGTCGATGAGCTCCGAGCAGGTCGTCCACCACTAGACGACGCCTCGGTGCCACGTGGGTTAGCATCAGGGATCTGCACGAGCATGGATACGGCCAAGTGGCCACAGTAAACTGTACAGGTCGACAGGAACGTCACACATCACAACACTCCCCCATGACCCGATGGTACGCATGTCCATACACGTGCAGCACTGAAACGAGTGCAAGGATGAGTGCAGAAACAGTCATGACACAGGCACAGATACACCCTGCACTCAACCACTCTCAGGCAAGGGGCGAAGCCCAACAGAATGAATGCGCACCAGAAACTGCACGCGCGCCTGTGCCTTCGTCAACAATTCAGCACGCTACATGTGAGTGCCGACCCATATGACGGAGATCACGTGTCGCTCCACTAGATCACGCACGAAGTGATGCTCAACCGCAATGTGCTTCGTGCAAGCATGAATGACACCAGAGTTCTCCGCAATGGCAAGAGCAGTCTGGTTTTCACAATGAAGCACAATGGCGGGTACTGACTGACCCAACTCAAGGAATAGGCGCTCCAGCCACATTGCCTCTGCAGCCCCTACACCCAGAGCAACATAATCTGCCTCCGACGAGCTACGTGCAATGCAGCCCTGCATCCCACTGCGCTAGGACACAACGGTACCACCGAGCAAGAACACGTAACCGGTGCGACTGCGTCCATTTGGGCTCCAGGCATTGACGCTGTCGGTGTAGCCGTCAAGAACCACCGAGCATTGGCGGCGAAAGCAGAGTCCGAGGTACGGCGTGGAAACTACATACCGCACCACTTGCACAGCCGCCTCGACGGCTCTAGCACGTGGAGCCTGCAAAAACTGTGCAAGGATGTTGACGGCAAAAGCGATGTCGGGACGTGTAGTATTGGCTAGGTACATCAGAGATCCGATGAGGCGGAGGTACAAGGTCACATCCACTGTCACCCCCCAGCTGTGTAGGATTGTCCACGTTTAGGGCGTCCTGTCTGTCAGGTGTGTGAGGTGTGGAGGTCGTGGGCACTACGCCAAGGAGGTCACTGAAGCGCTCCTCCACAACGTGTGCGTATCAGGCCTCATGCAATAGAAGCGTCCGCCTTCTGCGGTTTCGTACGATCTCCATGCCAAGAAACACCGTTGCAGGACCAAGGTCCTTCATCCTGTAGGCAGTCTGGAGGACAACCTTGGCCTCTTTCACGACCTTCATGGAGGGAGACGCGATCAGGAGGTCGTCCACATAGACCAGGATGGCGGTGAACTGCTCAAGCGCCTATCGGATGAAGAGAGAGGGATCTGCCTCGCTTTGTACATATCCCGCACGAGTCAGAGTGTATGTGATCTTCTGGTTCCAGCACCGAGGAGACTGCTTAAGTCTGTACAAGGACTTGCGCAAGCGACAGACTTTGTCACCGTCCTCAAAGCCTAGTGGTTGGGCCATGTAAATCTCCTCATCTAGAGAGCCATGGAGGAACACGTTCTTCACATCCATCTGGTACAGTTGCTAGTCATGCTAAGCCACCACACCAAACAGAGCGCAAGCTGAGATCATACGACCGACAGGGGCAAAGGTGTCAGTGTAATCAACGCCCTTGGTCTGAGAGTACCCCTTGAGGACCAAGCAAGCCTTGTGGCATTCAGGTGAGCCATCCGACTTCACCTTCTTGCGAAAGACCCACTTCACCTGGATCGCCTTCCTCCCAGGTGGAAGGTCGACTAGCTCATAAACTCCGTGTTCTCGGATGGCACGAAGCTCATCCTCGCAGGTAGTACGCCAGGCGTCGGCATCCTCTGATTAGAGGGCGTACCTCAGTGAATGACCAGATCGTGTCCTACAGGACACGCTGGATGTACCTTTGTGTGATGTGTTCGGACACTCAGGCCGAGGGCCTTTGTGCCAGGATCGCCACTCGCAACATTGCGAGTGGAGTGCTTGGGTACAAGACCTGACACTCGATGGGCTCCGGACCCTAACGGTCGAAGACCACCACCGGGCTCACGTGAGTATCTTGGGCTCAAAAGACTCACCGCAGGCTCAGAGATAGGCACGACCACATCAGGTGAGGACTGAGGCACAGGGCCAGGTGATGGAGTGGGAGGAGAGGCAAGTGAACTCATGGGAGACGCAGGACTCGGTGTGGTAGTAGGACCACCCACAGAGACAAGAGTATTGGTGGACAGAGGGACAGCATCATGGGTATCTATGGGGCGTGAGGGTGCAAGAGAGGAGATAGGCTGGGCGGGAGAGGTCTCTGGGCCTACAGCAATGATCGCTGGGTCATCAAGAGCCGGAGAACGAGAAGTGGAGGGGGCTCGAACGGACACATCAGCCGGACGAGAGGTGCTCATAGGCTCAGACTCACCCATCCGTCAAGAAACCTCACACGTTGGAACGTGTGTGATAGACATCGATACAATCACTGTCAGGTCGCGGTAGGTGAAAGACTCAAAGAAGAGCGTTTCACGGGACTCAACAATGCGACGACGGACGGGGTCCCAAAAGCACCAGACCTTCGACCGTGGGGAGATACCGACAAAGGCACACAAGCGATCCCACGGAGAGACCTTGGACCCCTGCTGATCCTCGGTGTACCACACAAAAGCCACTAAGCCCCAGACACGAGCTAGACACAGATTGGCACGGTGGCTAAACCAGAGCTCATACGGTGTAACGTGGTCTGGAAGAGGACCGTGCGGGAGGCGGTCCCAGACCCATATCATGTAGGCGAATCCTTCAAAGGCGAAGGATTCCGGGAGACCGCACTCAGACCGCATAGCACGAACCGCATCCTCCATGGTGCAGTTCCAGTGCTCAAGGACACCATTCTACTGAGGAGTGGCAGGAGTAGAGACCAATTGAAAAACTCCGCGATCGGCAAAGATACTATCCATCTTGCCAAGAAACTCGCCGTCGCGGTCCGAGGGGAAGGTATGCAGCGAGTGGCGAGACTGACGTTCAGCCATCACTAGCCAGAGACGAACCGCTAGAGTGGCATCAATATTCTGGCGCAGGCTGTAGACCCACCGCATCCGGGTGAAGTCATCGGTCATGGTCAGAACGTATCGGCCCCGATCGGACAAAGACTCGACAGCGAGAGGACCGAGAAGGTCTGAAAGGACTAGCTCGAGAGGACACAGGGCTCGAGAACGGGAGTCAGGGTAGGTGCAGCGATGCATCTTTCCCTGTGCGCAGAACAGACAATCGGTCTTGGGCGGCATCTCGAAAGAGGTCGCGCCAAGACCGAGTGCGGGCTGTATCCTAATGAGCTTCGACATAGTGCCGGAGTCCACATGACATGGACGTCGATGCAGCACGCGTAGGTGCTCAGTAGACAGGATGCCAGTGATAAACATACGAGCAAGAGGAGAAGGGGAGCAAGGAGAAGAAGAGATCCAAGGAACATGATACAGATCATCCACAACAGAGGCACGAAGAACAACAGTGCGAGTATCAAGAGCAGTCACTATCGCAAAATCTGCAGTGTGTTCCACAGAGAGTCCCATCAGAGAGCAGGCACGCACAGATTGCATGCTGAGCTCAAGGTCAGGCACAAGAGGAGGTCTGATGTTGGGCCGTGAACTGACTCCGAAGAAGATCAGTGAGCGTGCGGATGGCGTCGGTCTGCTGCTGCTGTAGGCGACATATCTCATCGTGCTTACTCCACAGGTCCTCAATAGCCTGCGAGCGTGGGCTCAGGACCCCTGAGGACGTTGAGGAGGGATCAAGTGGTCCTTTGTCCTTGTCACCAGTCGGAGCCATGTCAGTGCTCAGTGTAGGGCCGAACGTAAAAAATGCTCCGAACAAGAAACCGACAGCATTTATCAATGAATTGAAACGTTAAAAAAGAACGACGTTTTGGCCACAAAATTGCTGACGTGAGCACAGCCAATGATGACGTCAGTGTTTTTTACGCTAGCAAAAAAAAGCTACCGGTTTTTACGTTGGCCTATTTTACGCCAGCAATTTTTTGGAGGTCACGCGAATTCTGCGTGACCGGTGAGGATGACCTTGTCGCCCGCTGCTCACGGCTGTGTAGGGGCTGTGCAGGCCTGCGCAGTGCCATGCAGGCGTGTGTAGTTCTGCCCTGTGCTGTGCAGTTTCTACGCAACTGTGCAGCTGCACAGCTGCGCAACTGCACAGCTGTTGCTACTGTCGCTGTAGTAGGTGCAATGCTCCTGCTACGCTACTGCTACTTTCGCTGATGTTCCTGCGCTGCTGCTGCTGCTAGCGGTTGCTGATGCCACCGCTGCTGCGAGCTGCTGCCGCCGCTGCTGCGAGCTGCTACCGCCGCGCGCTGCTAGTGCTCGCAGCCGCCGCCGCAAGCTGCTGTTGCGAGCTGCTACTCCCTTCTTCTGTACAGGCTGGCAGCCAGATACGACTCCTACTGCCACCCGGTATTGTTGTTGGTGATGCTCGACTTGGCTGATGGAGCTAGTGAATGCCGCACCTCACCAGATGAGGTGGTGGGGACTGCGTGATGATGTCGTTGCTGAAAATGGCTGCAACAAGTCCCAGGATACGGCGGCGACGGTGACTCTCACTCCTGCTGCTGGTGCTGCGTCTTCGTGGCGCAGCTCAGGGAGAGGGGTCTCAATGCTCTGATACCATGAGAAAATGTGTGGAAGCCTCCTAGCGATGTTGCCGCTGACCAGGCGTCAATGCATGGTCAGACGGTGACGACAGTCACATGTGTTGCACACAACGGCAAGGGTCTGGCTAGGCGACACAAGGCAAAGTGTCAGAATGCTTCAATAGCATTTGCAAAGAATGACAAATGACATGTCCATGGCATAAGTACCTGCCGCGGTGCACGGCAAGTGTCGCACGCGGCAGTGCAAGATCTGTCCTAAAACTGGCCCAAAACCACTGTTTTGGCCGTAACTCAGCGTAAACAAGTTAGAACGCTACGCTGTTTGAACCTATACATACAGAATCTCAAGCCGGAGGCTACGACTGGTCACATGCATGCATCCGGCAACAAATGGTGGATGCACAATGTTAAAACATGCAAATTGGGCGCACGGCCAGTCCACTGATAAAATCCTACAAGCTACAGAAAAACTGCACAAGGTCCCAGACAGCATCCAGGACTTTGGGGCGACCGTCGATCAGCTCCGAGCAGGTTGTCCACCACTAGACGACGACGCAGTGCCACCTGGGTCCGCATCAGGGATTTGCACAAGCATGGACACAACCGAGTGGTCACAGTGAATTGTTAAGGTCGGCAGGAATGTCACACATCTCAACAGTATCATGCATAGGATCCAAGTTTCATGAGTTTCGGGCACTGTTGGTATCGGGGACAGGAGTAGATGCTGCCCGGTTTAGGCGGCTGTAACTCTTGAATGCTACTTTTCTTGCTCATTCTGACCGCACAGCTGTGTTCGCAGCGTGTGTATTATGGTATGGTCCAGGTCTCAGGCAAAACGGACGACGTCCGGGTTTTGGGCTGTCGGCCGTCTGGCAGGGCTTAGCGAGAAAACCTGCCTGCGTGAAAACAGAGCTATTTTCTGATTGGCTGGTGCACTAAGCAACAAGTTCTATAGAGCTGGGGGAGGCTAGTTCTTGGAGGGGTCTCCCATTGTGTCTCATTCTCAGTTCTGAATCAGTCATTTCCAGTTCTCAGCTGCTTTCTCGCGCAAACACTAGCGCGCGCGTCTCGAAGTAACAAACCCAGAGCACTTAGACTTAGACTCTAGAGCGGCAGACTGAGGGGGCAGCAGACTAAAGCAACGAGCGTGGAAGCCTGCACGCTGCATCGACAATGGAGCAACTCCAACCTGCGGACTACAACAGTTTCTAGCTTCCCCATCGTACCAAAAGGCACGAACGGGGAATACACATGTCAGAAAATGTGAAACCATACAAGGGAGGTCTCCCAAGACACGAGAGCACTCAACCATGTGCCCGTGTCTCAACCGACATGAAAATGTGCAATACATCCAAAACACATCCAGACTCTACATTGACAACTTAGTGTCACAAGTAAGCCGAGCTAGTGTTGATTGTTTCAGTTAAACACACGAGTGACCTCTTGACTCCATCCATCTACACACACTATCATTGCAGGTGACTGAGCAGATATGAAACTGTGGGACTCGCATCACTAGCATCTCTGCCGGGTGCAAGGTTGGCGTGAGTTCAGCCTTGCTCAAGTTCTACTAGGAAGAGTTCTTGCTGTTCTCAGCATTTGGCGATTGGTTGATGGATGGATAAAACATGAGAGATGCATGCTCCACATACGCTCGTGGTCGATATGGAGCTTTGGTTGTTACTAACTTGCATGTTAAGCTAGTTGTGTACCACTTACGCAGGTTGCTGATCATGCGGGGCCACACTCTCGGTCACTCCAAGGTGTGAGAGACCACGGCGGCTTTTAGCCGGCCGGTTTGAGCTGATAGGGCTCAAAGCTGCAGCTTCGAGCCCTATCAGCCCTGCAGCTACACCGCAGTCCTGCACCCCTGCACCACAATGTTGCAGCTCCGCGGTTCTCGGTGGTTGTCACACAAAACTACCACACGCATTCGTGCTGCTCTCTGCACTCTGCTGCCTGCACTTCTCCAGGCACGCAGTCCGTAGGTTCAAGGCATCCCTCTTGTGCAGCCTGTCGTCTGTTTTCCAAAATGATCAAGCTCATCAACAGCCGAGCTATCTCTCATAGCCCTGCATTGCCGTCGGGCATCACTACCCATGCACTCTGCCACCTCGCTCCACCACCACGTATCCAGCAGCACCCGCGCCTGCGGCCTGAGCCGCAACCCTGGCTTCACCATGACGCATCGATGAGCTGACTGCACGCCACAAGGAGGGAGCATATCGGGTGGCGCTTGTAGCGTGGGAGCATCATCGTCGCTGTGAAATCCCGGGGTATTACCCTGGCAAAGACTACGACCCTACGGACGACGAGGCGCATGCTGATGCCGCCGAGAATGCAGCCTACTTCCAGTCAGCCTCGGATGACTCGCCAACAGTGAAAAACGCACCAACAACGGGACCATCACGTGAACAATGCCGTCCTTCATGTCCTGCAATCTCTCCCGTTGTCCGTAGGATGCGTCGGCAGAGTCAGCATGCCGCCCCTACTGGGGCGGCACCAGCCGCAAGAGAAGCTTCAGCTGAGCCTACCAAGGCTATCTTGCGTCGTGCAGCGTCCCCTGTTGCATCTCAGGCTGCTGCTGCATCCTCTGGACCCACTGACATCTTCACAGTTTTGGAAGCTACCCTTGTTTCTAGCGCTGCTGTCTTGTCCACGTTTGCTGCCACAGCGCGTGCTGCACGTGCACCTGCCAGTGCTACTGCTGGCAGGGCAGTTGAGACCTACACGACCGCTACTGTTGATCAGGGTCTTCTTGCAGGTGCAGCTGTCAACATAGCAACACAGGTTGTAGCAGCAGTTGATTCTATCGCAGTGGCAGCAACCTCATCTGCTACTGCCGTCTCCAGTGCTATTGTCTCCATCCAGACCTCTACCTCTCAGGTGTCTCCTACAGCTGCATCCTCATCACTTGGTCACCAGATCCGCATCCTGGTCACAGTTGCAGCTGCCGTCTTCACCCTTACAGGTGTAGCTCTTGCTGATGTTGCCTGCCTAATCGTTTCCGCATCCTTCTCTGCGGCAATCATTTCAGCTTCAGCGGGAGCTGCGCTGCCTGTTCTGTTTGGCCTGCGTCGCTAGCCTTGGTGAGCTGTCCCTCTCTTTTTGCTTGGGCACTCTCCTCTTCTCCTCTTCCTTTCACTCCCGTGGCTGTGTGCATGCGTTCCAATCTCTTTCGTGCAGCACCGTCCAGCGAACCATAGTCCTCTTTTTATTCATCCCACACCCACTGGGGCAAGGGAAACTATGCCAAAGTTTTCTTCACTGAATCTCACACCACTCACCATGCCAGATGATGATGAACAGTACGTAGCCCTACAGGAGGAGCTGTACAAAAAGTGTGCTGCTCTTCAAGCGACCCTCACTACATAGCGCGCTGTAGAAGAAAAGCTGCGCACTAAATAGGGTGATCAGGAAACATTTGCCGATCACATCACCGATATCTTCCTCAACCGCCTGCAGCCTGCATTGCGCTCCATGCCTGTTGCATCAGCTGCCATTGACACTGTTGCTGCGTTTTCCACCTCTCCCGCTTCTGCATCCAACACCACCGGCTCTCTCACCTCTGACGCCATCGCTGCTACAGCTACAGCAGGCGCTGTAGCTGCCAAAGCCCTTGCACAACCCACGAAGCGCAAACCAGAACTTGACTCAGCACCATCTCATTTCACTTCTAACCTCTCACTTGCTTCCTAGGAAGATTGCTTTAGTGCTTGGGTGCAAGGTGAGCCGCTTTGGGAGTACTACCACTTGCCAAATCCCTCAGTAAATCCTCCTCTTGTGCCCACTGCTGCTGAATTTGCGCGTGCTATTTGTGCTCTCATTTGCGCTAGGCAGATTGATCTCACTGATGAGATCGGATCCTACAATGCTGACACTGCCCGCCGCACACCTGCTGACCCTGTTGGCGCCTATGCACTCATCAAGCGTCACACCACTGTTACTGGGCACGCTGCACAGAATTTCCTACCATACTGTTCAACATGCTCTCCATGCACGCCGACGAGATTGCGAATGTCTACTGGGCACGCAGTCTGCACCTTTTGAAGGACCTCGGCAAGGCCGTAGTTGGACAGCTTCATGCTATTCTCTCCATCGTCAACGACCTCATATCTGAGCTGTTCATCATCTTCAGGAAGATGGAAGCCTCCGAGCTCGAGTGCCTTGCTGCTGAGCCCGTGCCTCATGAATCTCCCCCAGGCATTAGTGCTCTCTGGGAGTTCACTTCACAACATCTCATTGACCAGTGGAGCGTTCTCCAGAACAAGCGCATCCATCGTGCAGCCGTTGCAGTTGCCACCACGGTGCTTCCTTCCATCTCATCATCCTCCACATCTTCTTCCTCACCCTCCTCCTGTGCCACGTCTCTTCTTCAGTAAGGGAGGGGGGGGAGAGTGGTGGTCGGGTTCGCGGCCGGGGCAAAGGTACCGGTGCCTCTGGCTCTGGCGGCCAGGCCGGCCGCGGCAAGGAGAAGGGCGCTAGCAGCAACTCCTCCTCTTCCTCCATTCCTAGCACGGTCACGTGATGGAACTGTGGCGCCGTCGTTCATTCTACACCAAAGTGTCAGTTCCACCAGACAACGAGCATGTGGCCTCTGCCATGCGTGTCCACTGGGCACGATCCTCCGGGAGGTCTGGGAGCACCTCTTGTGTCACCACCTCCACGGCTCCATCAAGCCGTAGCTCCTCTGCCACCACCGAGGCCGCTGCCTATACCACGGCTACTGCTCCACCTCCACTTCCTTATCCCTAGGGTTTATCCAGGGGGTATGGCGGGCTGGTCTTCTACGGTCCCCCATCTGGCGCCTACTCTCCACCTGCCTGGGCGTCTCCCTCCTACCCTCTGCGTCGTCCCTCCTCCGGCGTTGTCATCACTCTGGACCCGCCCGAGGACGAACACCAGCTGGACGTTGCGGTTTCTCACGCCGTCCACCAGCGTCACCTTTGTGATCAGGGAGGTGAGAGTTAGCGCTCTGGGTCAGAGCCTCTTGCGTGTGTCATTGATGGGGATTTCCATAATCTGGCATCCGGTCATGTTCTCGGGTGTCCCATTGCTGATGTTCCGTGAAATCAAGAATGACAGTATTTGCGGTTGCCATGCTGCCTTGCTGCCTGTGGTGAGCGCCTCTTCCCGTATGCCGCCATTGCTGCCGTAATTCGTGATCCCTCAACTGTTCGTGCGTTGGGTGGCTTCTGGATGCTTGACTCTGGGGCCATCCACCACATGACTTTGTCGCGCGTGTCTTTTGTCTCCCTTGGTCCTGTTGGTTCGGTGCGCTTTGTCCGCACCGGTTCTGGTCAGCTGCTCCCTTTTGAAGGCGTTGGCGTTGTGCGCTTTGTCGGCCCTGGGGGGGAACTGTTCTTGCCAGACGTCCCGTATGTTCCATCGCTTGAGCTGAGTCTCCTGTCTGTTACGACACTCGAAGACTAGGGCATAGACTTCTCCTCTAGCCGTGGCATTGCCTCCTATCTGTCTCTCACCAAATTTTTGGCCGCATTCTTCTGCAAGGCACATGCTGTGTTGTTTTTTCCGCATTCCCACCTTCGCACCCTCTCCCGCCATGGCTGCTCATGTGCATGTTGCTCGCTCCTTTTCTCCCGCGTATGCCCAACTACTGCACCGCCGCTTGTTCCACATCCACACTGCTGGCATTGACAGCCTTCTTAGTATGCTTCCCGCCGTTGGCCTTGATGGTGCTATGTTCTCTGCCCCTTGCTCCCCTGTCTGTCTTGACTGTGCTCAGGGTAAGATTCATTGATCTCCTTTTTCCACTTCGGAGTCTCGCATGTCTTATCCTCTTGACCTCTTGCATGCTGATGTCATGGGGCCTCTTCCTCATGAGGCTCTTGGAGGGGTTGGTCGTTACATTCTTTGCCTCACTAATGACTTCTCTCGCATGCGCTGGGTCTTTTCCCTCAAGCAAAAAAGTGATGTTTGCTCCACTCTCGAGTCCTGGCTTCCCCAGGCTGAAGTTTCTTGTGGCCGTTGTATTTGTATCTTCTGTTGTGATTGTGGCGGTGAATTCATTGGCCCTACCTCTCCCTTTCTCTCGTCTCGGGGTATGACCATTGAAACTATAGCTCCCTACACGCCCTAACAGAACGGCGTGTCTAAATGCTAGAAGAGGACTCTTGCTGATGATGTGCATACTCTACTAATTGCATCTGACCTTTCACCTCTGTTCTCTTTTGAAGCAATGTGCTACATGACGTGGATTTGGAACCATGTTCCCCACGGTCCTCTCCCACATCATGTTACCCTGATTGAATGCTGGTTTGGCTGCCGGGTGGTGTCAGAAGAATGCAGGGAGTAGAGAGAAAGCAATAGCAGAAGCAGACAGAAGCAATGGGACATGCACAAGCACGTCAGCCAAATGAAGAAGGCAGAAGGGTAGGAAACGTCCCAAGAAGTTAGCCGCAGGTCTTGAGGAGGAGCGAGGTACCGAAGAGGGAGACAGGAGCCAGCGAGAGAAAGTCAGAGCAGAGCGTGTGATGGGTCAATGCGTGCTGAGTGAAGGATCAAGAATGACGAAGCCAAAGGGGTGTGGGCTGAGAATGGTCAATGAAGGCAGAATGAGCAAGGAGCGAGCAGAGCAAAGACACGGCGGCGACGCCGCGGAACCAAAGGCGGAACAGTTCTGGTTAATCTAGGAGGGAATGAACATCCTTTTTTAACACAGTAGAAAAGGACAAGATAGCAGAGCAACGGCTTCTTTCCGCTAGCCGGACGCGGGTGACATGTATCACTGTATTAGGGGATGACTTAACAGACGGATCTCAACGATCGAGGTGACCGAAGAGCTGCTAGGTTAAGGTAGTTCGGCCTTGGACCTGAACCGTTGTTGTGAACTGGGAATAACTCTTGTCGGAGTCTTTGATTTTCTGACAGACCCCCTGAGTCCGACAAGAGTTAGTAGCACTATTTCTCCCAATCAGCAGGAAGTTGGCCATTGCAGTGTTCAAGGAGATTCTTCTACATGCCTCCAAGATCTTGTGGATGAGTAGAGAGCAAGGGATGAAGGTCCCGGCTCATGAAGTATCGCAACCAGGTCCTGATTCCTTGATTGAGGTTGTTCTTTTTCATGACCATTTGTGCAGGGGAGCATCGCTTGCCGAGGTACTTGGGTCTGTCGAGGAGGGCATTGGTGATTGCGAATCCACCAATAAGCTCTGGATAGAGCTAGGTGTAGATCTTAGGTTGCCACTCCTCGATGTTGCTTACTTGCTTGGAGTGGATCTCGGCAGCTTGTCCTTGGGAGATTTTTGTTGCAGTTTGTTGAAGTGGCACAGGGCCCTCCATGACTGGCTCTTCCACTTCTTCCACTTCTTCCTTTGGATTCACCAGATCAATTTTGAGGTATGATCTGTCACTGAGTTCCTTCGGGAGGGAAGGAAAGTTAGGATTGTCCTGGCATGTAAGGGTGATCCATCGTCGCTTTCATGCCTCTTGTTGCAGTTTGAACCAGAGTTCTGGTCCATTTCTTGCATTTTCTCAAAAATAGTGGGAGGACACGTCAACTAGATTGAAGGTGCCCCCAGATCAGTAGAAAGGTTTCGTGATAGAGGTGAGGAGGTTTTCGTGGGATGCATTGATGTTTATCAGCACCAAGGAGAAAGTGAGACGCGGTATTTGTTGATGAAGACGGTGCTGGTGAGTGTGAGTACCTTGTGGGACCAGCTGTAGATGTTACTCCCATCTTCTTCAAGGGCTGGACAGTCTTTCCAAGGACTGGCCATGGACCCGTGGTAGTTTCAGAGTGCACGCAGGCCGTTGTGAGAATGGCGATGCGACCAGTCGGGTCCTTGTACCAAGCGGAGACGGGATGCTAGAGGCAGAGAAACGGTTGATGGCGGAGTGGGCGCAGGGTGGAACCACGTGTACTGCAAGGTACAGGAGTAGAATGCGGCAAGGGGAAGGCAGAACGCCGACGTGCCATGAGAAATTTGCTACTGGCGTGGGTGCAGGCTTGCTGCGAAACAAGAAGCTAGCTCGTGCAGAACCTTGTACTGGTAGCAGATGCTGATGGTTTGCTGAGCCGAGGCAGAGGAGGATAACCGCGGAGTCTGGATGCAGGGACGAACCGCATGCGCTTCGGAAGTTTTGGCGTGGGCGCAGGTCATCGTGCAGCAGGCCACGCAACCGGACGGATCCTTGTGCCGAGCAGAGACTGATACAGGAAGCGCAGGAACGGCCGATGACGGAATGGGAGCAGGGGCAAAACCACGTGCGCTGCTGAGTAGAGGGATAGAATGCGGCAAGTGGAAGGCAGGTGCCAACGCGCCGTGAAAAATCTGCTGTCGGCATGGGTGCAGGCTGCTGCAAGGCGGGCAGCTAGGTTGTGCAAATCCTTGTGCTAACAATAGATGCAAAAGCTTGCGGATGACGAAGAGGCAGAGGATGATGACAAAATCTGGGTGCAAGGGCGAGCCGCGTGCACTGCAAAAGGTTCGACTTTGGACACAGGTTGTCGCAATACTGGCGATGGGACCGGGCGGATCCTTGTGCCGAGCGGGGAACGATGCTAGAGGCGGAGGAACGACTGATGACACAGTAGGCACAGGGACGAAACCACGTGTGTTGCGAAGCGATGCTGAAGGGAATAATGATGAAGCTGATGCGGAAGTAGCTTGAAGGAGATAGAGGAAGCCAAGATGAGGCTGATGCAAGAGTAGGCTGGAGGAGACGGAGGATAGTGATGGGTGATGAGGAGAATGTGCGGGAGCTGATGTGGAAGGAAGTTGATGAAGCACTGATGGCAGTGGAAGGCGGTGGAAGCAGCAAGGTAGGCGGTAGTAAGTGTGAGTGAGGAAACCAGCTCCACTACTATCAGGAGAGTGACAGCTTGTTCCCCAGTTGGCTCGAAGCGTGAGCAGGAAGAATGGTGGTGTCCGATGTCCTGGTAGCAAGACGAAGTCGGTTGCAGCGGAGGAAGTCATGTGGCAAGCAGTGACACTGGTCCACGGATGTTAGGAGAGTGACGGCTTGTTCCCTAGTTGGCTCGAAATGTGAGTAGGAAGACTGGTGGTGTCCGATGTCCTGACAGTGGATGGCAATCTGCAGCCACTGACAGTGCAAAGTGGCGGTGCGAGAGGGTGGCTCGAGAAGATGATGGTAATGAGGCGGACGTAGGTGGGGCAGATGGAGTAGACAATGCAGATGGACTAGATGAGGAAGATGAAGGCACTTGCGGTGGTTGAATAATGAGAGAGCACATGTGGAGAGAGGCAGGAAGTTTCCAGGAAGATGGCGACAAGCGGCGGCTCGATAGCTGTTTTCAGCTGTTATCGATGTTGTATTACCAACTGATGGCCACGTGCGTGGATTTGGACACAGGGCTTGGTCAGGATGACGAGGTGTCTCTCCCGTCTGAGGAGCAATCGAAGCAGCACTGCTGACATCAGCTGCAGGTGAAGTTGAGCAGTGTGAGTTGGTGGCGACGACAACAGATGAGGAGCAATGCAATTGCAGTAACGGAGCGGTGACGGGGTCACGAGACACTAGGTGATGTTGCTTGATGCTCTCATACCATGTGAGAAGAATGCACGGAGCGGAGACAGAAATAGCAGAAGTAGACAGAAGCAATGGGACATTTACAAGCACGTCAGCGGAATGAAGAAGGCAGAAGGGCAGGATACGTCCCGAGAAGTTAGCCGCAGGTCTTGAGGAGGAGCGAGGTACCGAAGAGGGGGACACGAGCCAGCGAGAGAAAGTCAGAGCAGAGCGTGTGATGGGTCAATGCGTGCTGAGTGAAGGATCAAGAATGATGAAGCCAAAGGGGTGTGGGCTGAGAATGGCCGGCGAAGGCACAATGAGCGAGGAGCGAGCAAAGCGAAGACACGGCGGTGACGCCACGGAACCAAAGGCGAACAGGATGGAGAGAACTGTTCTAGTAATTCTAGGAGGGAATGAACATCCTCCGTTTACATAGAAAAAAAGGACAAGATAGCAGAGCAACGACTTCTTTATGCTTGCCGAACGTGGGTGACATGTGTCACTTTATTAGGGGATGACAAAACAAACGGACCTCAACGGTCGAGGTGACCGAAGAGCCGTTAGGTCAAGGTAGTTTGGTCTTGGACGTGAACCGTTCTTGAGAACTGGGAATAACTCTTGTCAGAGTCTTTGATTTTCTGATATACAGACCTCCCCCTTGCTCTTGTCTGGGGTTGCGTTGCTGTGGTCTGGCTCCCCGAGGATCTTCGTGACGGCAAACCTAGTCCACGCGTCCGCTTGTGCACTTTCCTCAGGGTCTCAGCCATGTCCAAATCCTGGTGCTTCTGGGACCTTGATCGCACCCGCGTTGTCAAGTCACGTGATGTCCTCCTCTTTGAGGATGTCTTCCCTTGAGACTTGTCCCGTGTCGCTCCTCCTTCTTCTCTGTCCTCACTCTGTCAGCTTGGAGGGGGATGGGTCTGTTCCAGCCTCCGGCGTCAATGGGGTGCCTCCCACTGACTTGAATCCCTCTTCCTCTAACCCCTCTTCTCCTGTGCTTGACCTGTCGCCCAGTGCTGACACGCACCTCAGCACCCTATCTGCATCCCCATCCAGTCTTTCCCCAGTGTGCTCCCCTTCTGCAGCTTTTGAGTCCACGACAGCTCCCCTCACTACTCCGCCACTGTCTGCTAATGCTTTGGCACAGTCTCCTCTACGTGCTTTCATTGATCCCTCTCCACCGTCTGCCTCACAACTGACGGTGGTTGTTGGTGAGACAGTCTCTTCCCCAGTCACTCATGCATCATCAGTCGTACCAGAGCTTTGTACTTATGGAGGGAGACTCCGTTCGCTCCCACAGATTACTATCACACAATCTTCAAAACCCTCTCAGTGTCACACCCACTCCAGTGCATCCTCCACATTGGCCGGTTTCATTGCAAGACCCACTGGACTTCATGCACTTGGACTTGCTGTCAGCTTCATCCACCTTAACTTGGCAGTGGGCTACGCACTCGTTGCTCATAAGTTCCACAGTCCTCTAGATGCATCAGTCACTAGATACGTAGCCTCTTGCTTCATGGCAAGCGGGCTTCCTTCACTCCCAGATGAGCGTACCACTGTCCGTCAGGCTAGGGAGGCAGCTGATGCTCACTTCTGGGAGAAGGCCATGTAGGAGGAGCTCACAGCCTTGAACGAACATGAGGTGTTTTGACTTGTTGATCTCCCAGCAGGTCGCAAGGCTACTTCGGCCCGCTAGGTGATTCAACGCAAGCCAAAGCCTGATGGCACAATTGACATGTACAAGGCCCGGCTTACAGCGAAGGGTTTCTCCCTTATTCCAAGCGTTGACTTTGATGAGACGTTTGCCCCTATTGGATGATACACCACGGCTTGAGCTCTCTTGAGCCTGGTTGCCCGACACCTCTGGGAACTGGAGCTGATGGATGTCAACAATGCATTCTTGTACATAAGTCTCGACGAGGAGATCTACATGGTGCAGCCCCCACGCTTCACTGATGGCACGAACAAGGTCTAGCGGATGCGTAAAGCCCTCTATAGACTTAAGCAATCCCCGCGCTGTTGGAACCTAGAGATCTTGTCTACCCTCAAGAAAGGTGGCTACCGTCGTAGCACTATTGATTCAGTGCTCTTCTTTAGTGTACCCTTACAGCCCTTTGTGGCCATCTTGGTCTACGTGGATGATCTTCTCATTGCGTCGCCGAGTCCCGATGCCGTGCAATGATTAAGGACTCTATTGCAGTTAGCATACAAAATGAAGGACTTGGGCCCAGCTCGTGTGTTTTAGGTCATGGAGCTCGAGCGTGACCGCCAGCGCCGAACGCTGCACGTGCTCCAGGCTGCCTACATTTGCAGCCTTGGGGAACGATTCTCCTCCTTGCTCACTGACACCCGAATTTGCATCCATACCGATGACTCCAGCTGGCCAGGGCCTGCTGAAGTCACTCAACACGACACCGCTAGGAGACACTGTCGACGTCACTCATTATCTCAGCGTGATCGGATCCATGATGTACCTCGCCACCAGCACTCAAGTGGTCGTGGCCTTCTTGGTCAACTTCCTCGCTTAGTTCTCCTAGCAGCCCCGTGAGAGGCATCTTGAGTCTACACTGCGTGTCGTCCGCTACACACTGTCCACTATGCGTATAGGGTTGTGCTACAGGTCACAACTCTCTGTAGTTATTGATGGATACACCGACAGTGACTGGGCTCATGATGTAGATGCACGTAGCTGTACTAGATACATCTTTCTCGTGGAAGGGACTACCATCTCATAGAAAAGTGGCAGGCAGGGTTATGTGGTATGCAGCTCTAGTGAGGCTGAGTATGTTGCACTTGGCATAGATACGTGTGAGAGTGTCTAGCTTTCTTGCTTGCAGCAGCATCTTTGCGTACCTATGCGCTGCATCACATTACGCTCCGACAATCAAATCACTAAGGTGATCGCTGAGTATTTTGGCATGCATCATTCACGCACTAAGCATATCAATATTGAGCATCACTTTGTGCATGAGCGTATTACTGCAGGAGAGGTCCAGGTCTTCTGGGTCGACACGCTTCAGTAGTATAGACTTTCTCACCAAAGCTCTCAGTAGTGGAATGTTCAAGGGTGTTGTGCATGCTGTTGGCTTGTTGCGTGCACGTGATGCTCCTGGCTGATGTGACAGCTTCTTATCTGTTCCTCTTATCGTGAGTCTTCATGTTGTGTGTGGGCTGTTCATCTGTGGGTCATGGGGGGGGGGTTTGGTTGTGTCAGTTAAACACGCAAGTGACCTCTTGTCTCCATCCATCTACACACACTATCACTGCAGGTGACTGAGCAGATATGAAACTATGGGACTCGCATTACTAGCATCTCTACCAGGTGCAAGGTTGGCGTGAGCTCAGCCATGCTCAAGTTCTACCAGGAAGAGTTCTTGCTGTTCTCAGCATTTGGTGATTGGTCGTTGGATGGATGAAACTTGCGAGATGCATGCTCCACATGCGCTCGTGGTCGATGTGGATTCTTGGTTGTTAACAACTTCCATGCTAAGCTAGTTTTGTAGCACTTACATTGGGTTGCTGATCCTACGGGGCCTCACTCTTGGTCGCTCCCAGGTGTGAGAGACCACGGTGGCTTTTAGCCGACTGGTTCGGTTCGACCCCGGGGTGGCGGCCGGGCCCCAATTCGAGCTGCTTGAGTGGGTTGTCTGGTCAACCGCGTACTAAGAGCTCGCTAGCTCTTTACTCATTTCACTCGTCTTACGCTACATCCTGAGGCAGTTTTCCACCAACTCCTCACTCCACCTACAGCCATGGATGTCTTGCATGACTAGTTTGCGTGGTAGCAAATGAGTGTCGGCGTCTTGCCGCTAACTACATCTAGGCTAGTTTACGCCTCCTAAGACGCCGGAACATGTAGCCGGACGTCGGGGTCTCGGCCACATGCAAACAACAAATATCTGAGTAAAGGTCAATGAAGACATGCTCAATCAATACTAGGTCTCCCAAGGTACCGGTACAAACCACCGTGTACCCAGATCTTGACCATAGGGAGAATGCGTAACCTGTCAGGGACAATGTGTGGCAAATCATCATGGGGTCTCCCCGAGTACTGGCACAAACCACCAGTGCCCGGGTCTCCATAACCGAGAAAACTCTATCAGCCGTGCATGGGTGAACTAGGTGGTTAGAATGCACGATACGTGTCACAGAAGGAGTGACGTATTTGTTGTAGAACCATCAGCACAAACTATGGAGCTCTCACTACACAAGACTGTATGAAAATGGGAGAGCTCAAAGTCCATACACCAATAGACCCCTGCGCTGCAAGAGTCGTCAACAAGGTACGAGCTGAGAAGTTATGAATGCTCCCCCTCGATGAAAGAGTCCTGAGAAAAAAAAATCCAATACCAATGTGCTAGTATAGATCTTCTCCTGCTGGATGCAGAAAGCTATGAACTTGTCACCTGCAGATAACACTGCATCTCCCCTTGGCTCAAACGGCCCTGTAAAGAACAATCCAATGATGACTACACCTGACAGTAGTTGGAGATGTGAAGACGTCATCAGAGAGATGAGGATGAGGCTACAATGGCTACCATGTGCACAACTTGCTCATGCACTGTCTAACGCCGATCACTCACCACATGGCAGCTGCCAGAGATCCCAACTGGCAGGATCCTGGGTATCACTCTCATCAGACTCAGATGGTGCAGGAGTGGAGAAGACACTACCAAATGCTGCATGGCTGAGAGAGGAGAGATAGGATGATCCCTCTATATTTGGGAGGTGCTCGGGGTCCCAAATTTTAGACTCCAAAGCAGTAGAGGTGGAGAGGATGGTGCTGGAAGGCCCTGGAGTGCAGGGTGGAGACAGAACTGAATTTGTGTGTGTGGAACTCACTCCTACAAGCGATACAACAACTGCTTCATGCAATATTCATAGGTGCTCCTGTGCTACAACCAACTCACCCTCGAGAAGAGAGGCATGCTCACACATCTCGGCATGATCCTCCTGAGTCACTATGCAAAGCTCAAACTCAACATCCTCGAGCACCGCTAACACCTCACTATAGGTGGTAGACAAGGAGTCTACCACTTGGCGTAGCACCTCCACCTCCATCTTTGCTGCCTGAAACTGGGTAACCACAGGTGTCGTGTCTCCTGAGGCACCTTTCCACATGTCCTGGGATTGAGAGAGATGATCAACTGGGGAGCCTGGAGAAGTATCATCACTTGAGGGAGGAGATGTGGATGGCTCATAGGAAGAGAGAGATGGTACACATTCAAAGGAGAAGGATGGGGATGAGCTCAAGAACGTCTGTAAGCTGTCCGGGGTGTCATCACCACCCACAACATCAGGATCCTCATCCTGTGAGGCGCTGCCTGAGGGTACGGTGGAGCCATCTGAACATTGTCCACTACAACCCTTAGTGAGCAGCTCGGCAAAACGTACTCTGTAGTGCACACAGCCACTCCCCTGCATCCCTTTGCTTACACTCTCTAGCCCTATGAATGTAGCCACTCCTCCCCATGTCCCCAGTGGGGAGGCACTCTGATGCTACCTATGGTGTAGAGGTGTGGTCAAACAATACCTCGGAAACCGTAATGGAATAGGTCTCCTGTTCACTGATGCGAGAGTGGGTCTCGTCCTCCTCAGCACGACATGTGAGACGAGGATGACCTGGTGATGTCATCTCGGTCAAGAGAACACACTTTGTTGTCACTATCAGAGGTGGGCAAGACTCCAAGCCCCCCTTTGTAATCTCGAATGCGAGAGTGGTACCTCTAGCAGCTGCTTCATGATCATTGATAGGTCAAGTATGAGGAGGCGTGGCTGATTCTATCGATGCAGCTGGTGCTACCGATGAGGTCGATGCTGGCGATAACACTAATGCTGCTGATGTAGTTGATGTTGTTGATGCTGCTGGTGCTGATGATGCAGCAAATGCAGCTGATGCTGCCAGTGCTGTGGATGAAATCAATTCAAAAGACGCAGTTGATGCTCCAGATGGTTATGATACGGAAGATATAGGTGCTTTCGCTGATGGAGAATATGGAGCTGATGCAACATCTAGAGTGGATGATGATCCTGAAGGTGCCAACATTGTCCATGCACAGGATCCTGATGAAGACGTCAACCCTAGTGACAGAACTGGTGCACCTAATGGAGACGTTGTGGTCAGTGCGAACATACCAAGTGTGCACCGGGGCGGTGCGACCTAGGAGGAGGGTGATGTTATGGGAGCCGCCGGTCAAGGCGGTGATAGCATCATCATGCTGAAATAAAAAAAGGTGCAAAATTGATCCAAGAACCGAGTCATTTGGTGGAGGGACGAGAAACATACAGCCGTACAAAGGTAGTAGGTACGCCTCCAGAAAACAGGAGACATACCGGTTTCACCCCGAGCACGAAAAAGCGACATTCTTGCCCACTGCAGCCAAAGTGTCCATGGATGGACGCTTAGCTAATGAGGCAAGGTTCATTGGGATAAATGGGCGCTTTATGATGGTGACTGGAGCTCCATTTGCAAGCAAGGGCGCTTGGGTGGCCGTGATCCCTGCTGGTGGTGCTGCTAGTGGCAGTCACACGTGGAGCACTCAAATGGCCATAACTCAACCGTTTCTCCATAGATTGAGGATTTCTTCAGTCTGTTAAAAATCTCATAATGCGTACTACATGATGCATGTGTTGCTTGTGTGATTACATCTCAGCAGTGGGTTTCGGAGTACCAAGGGGCTCTTGGTAGGCCCATAGGACCTGGTACATAAGGAAGCCTGAGGATTGTTCTAGGAATCTCAGTTTTACCTAGAGACTCTGTACATTGCCTTGTACAGATCTATCATATTTAAAGGATTCATTCCTTTTCCAACTCTCCTTGTTTTCCAAACATAACCTCGCATACGTCCATTTGATCCTACAAGTCTTCTACAGTGGACCTTGGTACAAACGCCACCGGGATAGTCAAACGGGGGGAACCTTGGTCACTAGCAGTGGTCTTGCTGTTAGGAGAAGGTCGTGCAGCATCTCAAAGGTTGGCCGGACATACCAAGGGGTCAAGGGTGGGAGGTTTATCCCAAGGGCTCGGTGTGCGACCGTCACACCGGTCGCCCCTCGGTTCATAACTTGCAGAAGGTTGTCTTGGATTCCAAAAATGGCGATTGCTCACCAAATCTCCCATTTGAGGTCGTTGTAAAAACGCGCTTTGTCGGGGGTGCAGTCACTGCCGGAGATGATTTTGCGGAAAAACCAAGTATACTCTACCACGCTAGACTGCTACTGCAAACGTTGGAGTCCATACTAAGCATCAGACTTCCCAAAGTGAGTGACTATAGTGCGTATAAATTCATTCCATGTTTTTGGTGGCGTGAGGGATGGGAGTCATGCCATGTCGCATTGATTTGATCGAGAGGTAGGATGCCTACGGTCGATGATGTGACAATGATTGCAAGAGCCGCCAGAGCTCCGCTGGTCTCCTGCTGCCGTTGGATGGCCTTTAGATTGGATTAACAACTCAAAGTTGTGCCATGTCAAAGCGACCCCGCAAGGTCAGTTTTCTGTTTTTCATTCTTGAACCCAGCAGCGGTGAAGCGTGCCTCCAAAATTGTCAGCCTGACCGTTAGTCCCTTGGAATTTCTTGGATCGAACAACTCAGGGAGTGCCAGTCAAATCTTGGGTTCACTCAAGGGTTACAGATTTCTCTTGGTGAGCAATGCTTTGCACACGCAAGACATTGGAAGATCCTCCATCACTGCCTTGAGCTGTTGGAGCAGATGAGTTTTGAGGCTCTCGACTCCAAAAAATGTTTGGCTCACGTCTTCGTTGATTCGCGCTTATTGGCCGGTGCCTCCCATCGTGCCAGGTGTTGATCCAACAGGCTGCCGTGGAGGCAAAGGATTTGTCAAGCCCAAGGGATTCATCACCGGATTGGCCGTTGGGTTCGTTGGTGCTGCACCACTTGCCACAAAAGTATTTGCTGTCGCAACAACTTGCCTTGAGAGCGTGGTTGTTCACATCACTGGAGTACCCGCCGGGGATTTCTTCTTGTTGCCGGTTGCGCTCGCTCTGTACACCGTTGTCGTTGTGAAGTCTGCAATATTCTTCATGGTGGAGATGCGCCGCGGAATCATGCGAGGTTGCCGCCAGGTACTTAATGCGGCGATTGCCCCTCCAGCACCACTACAATCTGATACCAAGTGTTACACCAACCGGAATGTAGGTGGTTCACAGGGATGAGGTACGGGACAAAAGACAATTCAGGTATTTGGGACAGATGTACAATTTCTATTAAGGAGTAAGTGTACTTGGATGACAAGTGGTGATTTTGTCAAGCACATGTATACAATGCCAAGAATGGGAATGAGGCATAAGTAAGGTCATCAAAGTTTGAGGCGAGCGGCGCGTGCGAGGTCGCGTTGTGAGTGGTGGATTCAAGAAGCCCCACCGAGAATTTGGGGGGCTTCAAGAATATCCTGACGCTTCTTTATGAAATTCAAGTGTCATCGAGAAGTCAACCGAATGATATCAAAACATCGATATGGTGCGTGAAACTTCTGACGACCAATATGGAAAGTGGTTGAAGTTAGAAACTTCTGGAATAGATTACCGGAGGTTGGGGGAGTTGGCCAAAATTCCCTTGGCCGGACGGTGTAGAATTCTGAAGTTGCCGTGCGGTGGGCCATGATTGTAATGACAGCAATGTCAACTCGCAAGTTTGAGGGACTCATGTATGTCAGGGACGTAACACCCCCTACTTTTTGCAACCTAATATTGCTGTACCCACTGTTTGGGGCTCCGAATCTTCCCATGGCCAATTTTTGCATAGAATGAACAAGGTACTCACTTTATACAAAATATACTTCTTGTACCAATTTTCCCGGAGCGCCTCAGATCATGCGTGACGTGGCCACTATTAGGAAGAAACTGGCGTTACACCGGTCTAAAATGAACATATTCTAGAAAATTGGAAACATTACATTTCTTATTCTAACTTTGATTGTTTTCACATAATACTTCATTTCTGCCTACGTTCATTGTTCCTTTATGTGACCAGATTCCTAAAACCTTTTTTTTTACGGACAAGTGGCCGCTCTCTTGGTATGTGAAGCACTGGGGGTGTCATTTATGTCCAGTTAAGAATCTTTTTCTTTTTCATCGGCGACATGTTGCCGCTGGTCTTTCGTGTACATCACAATCACGTGACCGTGGCTGTCCACGGTCGCGTTATGTGCTCGTTCGCAATGTGAACGAGCAAAAAGACACTCAAATGGGCCTACCGACCCATTCGACTGTTTCGCTCGTTCAGTATGTGAGCGCGCAAAACAGTCTCCTGGGCACCACTCTTCATTGTGAACCCCTTCACTTTGCACACGTTGCAACAACGGATTACACGATGAAGGATTATGATGGTGCAATGGTTGTGCGCCTAAAAAAAATGTGCATCAACGATAGCACGATGCACCACATGTCAATATCGCAGAAGCGAGGCCGTCTTTTCTTCTTGATCATCACAAACTCTTGCAAGCAGTGGAGCAAAGCAATAGTATAGACGATCAACAGCCGTACGATTGCCTGATTGAATGGATTGTATGAAACTACGTTTGAAAAGAGATCATTTCTCTTCTCGCTCATTTTTTGCTCTTTTTGCTTGTTAAAAACTTCAATGATGTGAAAACTTTGGAAAGAGATACATCGGAACCTTTAGGATGGAGAACAAAGCAGTCTAAAACACTTTTCCTGTCATTCAATTGGATATTCCTACAACCTAAGTGTTGTTACCAAGAACATGATTTGTTATGTCCACCAATCATCCAGTTCAAAACCGTCAATGGAAGTGCAACACAAACATCATTGTTTGTTTGTCCATTTACAGTATCCTTGATCCACTAAAAGACAAGAAGATGCCAAATGCCAGTCGCCACTCTTCATTGTGTGGACAACCAGCGTGCGCACAATGGGACATGTGTGAATTTGCATCCACTTTGTGACTGCAAATCCATCTTATTCAGGTGCACACTTAGCAGTGGCGCAACCGTGGGACTGTTGCACGTATAAAAAAAATGTGTGTGCCCGATTGCATGGTGCATGACATGCCGGGAAAAAATGGAAGCAAGGCCGACGAGGTGGTCCCCATTTTTCCCCCTAGCTCGAGGTCTCTTCAGCAAAGCAAAAGTTGGAATAACACAAAGAGAGTTAGAGACAGGGGAGAGGGGGAGTGTGTAAGGGAGAGAGACATGCAAAGGCTGAGAAACAGTAAACATACAGAAAGATAGACTAATCGTGAGTATGTTAGCCGTTTTCAACTCTCATCATATGTTTCTTCAATACAGGAAAGGTATAGAAGTACAGGACCTAATCTGGGCCTTTTTCTTACGAGTAATGCAGGCGTCGGTGACAAAGATTTTCTTTCATTCTTTTTGGCATACTTTGGTGGAGTGCCATAGTGGGTATAGGAGGAATTAAAGTTTTCTTAGTACTCACTTTTCAGCGGTGGAAATCCGGAGTGGTAGGTTTTGACAGTGGTCCTCTGGCGTGTTTTTTTGCTTTTCTTGGATGTTAGAAAGAAGTGGCCATCACATTCTTTTTATGTGATGATTTGGTACACTGTAGATTAGTTGCACAAACAGTGGATGTAAGGCAAAAGTACCCTACTTTTTGCGCTCAGGGAAATTGTTACACCAAGAACAACGTGGTTGGTTTGCAAGGATGAGGCGTGAAGTAGAAGAAAATATGGGGAATGCACAAAAAATCAAGCACTAAATGTACCCCCATGATGTTACGCCAAGGAATGTTACGCCGAGTGGAACGTGGATGGTGTTACGCCGAATGAAACATAGGTGGTTCACAAGGATGAGGTGCGGGACAAAAGACAGTTCCATGACTTGGGACAAATGCACAGTTTACATGAGGCAGTAAGTGTACTTCGACAACAAGTGTTGAGTGGGTTGAGCACTTATACATAATGCCGAGAATGAGAATGAGGCATATGTCAGGTCCTCGGCGCTTGATTCGAGCGATGCGTGCAAGGTCGTGGCGTGAGTGGCTGGTTTGAGAAGCTCCACCAGGGGCCTCCAGAATATCAAGGCACGGTTTTAGAAAAGTCCAGCGCCGTCGAGAAGTCAACCAAAAAAATCAAAACATCGATAGAGTTCGTGAAACTTCTATTGACCATTCAGGGAGGTGGTCGAAGTTCTTAGAAGCTTTCGGAGCGGAACACTGGAGATTGGGACAGTTGGCCAAAATGCCCTCAACCGAATGGCCTAAAACTCCTGAGGTCGACGCACAGTGGGCTATAAATGTAATGATAAAAATACCCATTCTTGCAGTTTAGGGACTCGTACATGTCAGAGACGTAACACTGTCCCCCTTTTAGCTGTGACGTCCTGGTGTGCTAGCTGGCGTAGGCTGGTGGCAGCGAAAGTAGCTGTCGATCAGACGTGCCACCACCAGATATCATCGGGCTCCCAGCTGTTGTGCATGTCGCCATAGCCGTGCCACCACCAGATTCTCGGTCGTTTTTTCATGGCATCTATGTCCGAGGATATTGTCAGTCCCGCATTCTGTATCCCCATCCACTTGTACTGGAGGTGAGGTGCGACGTCTCTGCCGGGTAAGTTCATGCTAGGGCCCCGGTAGTACTTGATCTTGCTGATGTGGAAGACAAGGTGGATCACCATGCTGTCAGGCAGGTGAAGTCAAGCGACGACAGGAGTTTGCATTCGATCGATCCCAAACAGTCCTAACCACTACGTTTTGAGTTTTAAAAAGTCATTTTCTTGGAGTTTGATGTTCATGGAGCTGAGGAGGACGCAATTGACAGTGCTGAACACATCATCACTGCGATGTCGATTGGCTGCTCGCTTCATAACTGCTTGAGTCTTTGCGAGAGTTTTCAGTTTTTCCTCCCAAACGCTTGCAAAGTCCGTGCGATGGATGTCGACCGTGGAGATGTAACTTCAGCTTTTGTAATCCAGCCGGTGTGGTAGGAAGTTTGTCGTATATCACTTTGAATGGAAGTTAACCTGTTGCGGCGGAAGTGGCGGAGGTGTATGCGAGTTTGGCGGTCGACATTTTTGTCGCGCGATCGGTGCGATGGGGCTTGCATAAAGTGTGGAGGAGTTGTTTGAGCATCTGATTGGTCCGCTCAGTTTGCTCGTCGGTCTGAGGATGGAATTTCATTGATAGATGGATCCGGATGTCATAACATGTCATTAGTTTGTGCCAAAAATGACTGGTGAAGCGGTCGTCTCTAGTGTTGATGATGGTACATGGAACGCTGTGCAGCTGGACGATCTAGTTTGGACACAGTAGCACTGTTCCTTCCGCGGTGATGGTGGTCGTTGTCGGGACAACAACAATAGTGATATGTGACCACCAGTATGACATTTTTTTATATCTTTCCACCACGAAGAGGATGGCGTCATACCCCTTCGGGAGTGGTGGACATTCCCATCACAAAATCCATTCTGATTTTGGTCCATGGTTCTGTCAGAACAGGCAGTGGTTGGAGTAGTCTGGGTGACCGCGTGCGACGAGACTATTGTCTCTAACAGGTGTCGCATGATTTTGAAGAAGCCGCCACGTTGGTCTGCATCTTATCCCATCAGTGAGCGTCTTGTCCTCGCCGAAGTGTCCACCTGGAACGGTGTCATGGCATTCCTCCAATAGTTTTGCCTTAGCTCCTTGTTTGGTGGGACAACAATCTGGCGATTCAATCACCGTCTCCAGTAGGGGTTGTTTTGTACCGATCAAACTCCTTGTAATCCTTTGTAATTAGCCTCAAATTGTACGGGTCTCGTTCAACGGGCAACGTGCTGATCTCGTCCATCAAATCTGGCTGCTGACTTGGAGCATCCACCGGATTAGTCTTTCCAGGCCGGCTTTTTATGTTATAGACAAAGTTGGACTCGAGGAAATCCATCCATCAAGCTTGTCAAAGACTTCGATTTGGCTGAGTGTTGAGATATTTCAGCACATGATGGTTGGTGCAGACAATGGATCATCGACATACCAAGTAGCACCACCATGTCTTGAATGCGTGCACAACTGCAAGTGTTTATTCCTTCGGCTTCGGGTAGTTGAGTTCCGGCCTGCGTTGTTTTTGTGACATGTATGCCACCGGTTGCTTCCATTGCTTTTATCTTGGAGGAGAACGGCTCCGATGGCTCTATCGGACTCATCTGTAGCTATGTAGTCCAACATTCAATTTTCCAATTACAAGGTTGGCACCAAGGTCAGAGTGTTTCTCAAATGTTGAAAGCTTCTTGTTTGCTGTCCTCTCAATTTCACTCGGTGGTTTTTTGGGTGAGATTGGAGAGAGGCACTGATACTTGCGCATAGCACAAATTGATTGTGGGAGTTACAGAAGCCAAAAAAACATCTGGGCCAATCAAAAACCACCTCCACCTTTTTTGGGTCCATGATGATCCATCCGCCACCGATGATATGACCAAAGTCGCATTTTGAGAAGTTTCCACAAAAAAACTGTAGAATCTTGAGAAAATGTTGGTGATTTCCATTGTGCTCCTCTAGGGTGCAGCTGTACACCAGGATATTGTCGAGATACATGACAACAAAGTCGTTAACATATGGGCGAAAGATAATGTTCATTGACAACATACATGATGCGGGGGCATTTGTGAATCTGAATAGTATGACCTTGAAGTCAAATTTCTCGTATATAGAGCAGAATGCTTTCTTATTGACGTCCTTATCAGATACGCGGATCTGATGATAGCCGCTGCGTAGGTCGATTTCACTGATAACTTAGGCCCCGTGGTATTGGTCCGAAAGTTCATCTGCTTGTGGGAGGGGGTAACGGTTATTGATAGTGAAGTTGTTCAACGCTCGGTAGTCCACACACATCCATTTTTCTCTGGTTTTCATTTTTACAAAAAAGTACTGGTGTCACGTAGGGTGATGTGGAGGGTCTGATGAACCCTTGACCAAGCATCACGTCCAGCTGCTTCTTAATTTCAGTCAGTATGTGATCGCTGATCCGATAGGTTCCCTTCGTTGTCAGTACGCTTCTTGGCTTCAGTTCTCTCTGATGGTCGATGTTCCGTTACGGAGATACCTCTCGGGATACTTTTTCAGGAAAAACCACTTTGAAATCCTCAATGAGCTCCGCAAACTCCTTCGGTACAGCCGCAAACGTCTTAAGTGTCAAGGTCATTGTCTTCGCATTGGTAGCTGCAATTTCTGCTGCTTCCCTTGCTTCCACATGGACAAGCCACGCTTGGGATCCGCGCTTCAAGTATCAGGTGGCCATGGTACTGGATGTATTATTGGTCGGTGTTTTGTGGCTGCCGTAACTTTATCTGCTGCTTCCACCTCTACTCCTTCTTGTAACCGCCATTGCATCGTGGGTCGCTTGACCAGAGAAAGATGCCTCTTTCTGCCAACAATATTGACATAAGCGGATCCACTACTCCGGTGAACTTGCGGATTATGCCAGTATAGGAAATCTTGCCTGAGGATGATTTTGTATTTGTTCATTGGGCAAGTTCTCTAGATTGTTACGTCGTGCAGATCTTCAAATTGCAGTTTAAGTGGTTCACAAATTTGGTGGATCTGAAGTCGTCTGTCGACGGTTTTTCCTTAAAGAATCACTGGTTTGGTTTGCAAACCCAGCTTCTGAACATGTTGTTGCTGATGAAACAGGAAGAACCTGGCCGGACCCAGTCCGTACACTCTTGACACCTCTGACTGTGCCAAGCATAATGAACACCTGACACCATGTGATGTGTAGCGATGGAGGTGATGATCCAGGTGCCATCAGGGTCATGGACAGACGCAGAAACGTTGCACAGAGTGACCTGACATGACACGGGCAACGGACGCTGTGCATGAGACTGGGAGGAAAAGCGTGCCTGCCAATCGTCAAGCCAAGCCATATCATTCAAGATAGGAGTAGGAACACAATGGCCATCTATAGGGAGATCACCGCGGAGAGAAGTCTCTGTCTGAAAACTATCTATGACCTCTTGGCTAGCGTACATACAGCTCATACTTCCTTGGAGCTGATGAGGGGGGATGTCGAGGCGGTGTGTAATAAACTGCTCCAACTGGTGCTCGCAATCAGAGGACCCAGGAGTCGGGAAGTACTACGGCGTGGTCATGCTGGAGGGAGGCGCCGAGGTGTATCTCAGCTGCGATACTGGAGGTTACAATGTTGGATGAGGATTCCATGTAGCAATGGGCCGGGAGGACTGGGAGGAGCCAGGGACGGAGTCACAGCTGCTACGGTACCGGTGGAGGAGGCGGCCATTGAGGAAGTGGTGGAAGCATCTACTAGAGATGCAGTGGTGGCTGCAGTGGTACCAAGGCGCCGCTCACGCTTGTGATGCGTAGCGCTGACAACGGGAGACTCATCAATGGGTGATGGACAGGTGTACTAGCCATGACCGGTCTAGCCACAGTTGTGGTAGACAAGAGAGTTACCACAGGAGGAGCTTCTTTCCAATGGCTGCTCGGTCTTCGCCTTCTCCTTCTTCCCACGTCCCCCTTGCCCATGGCCAGCACCACGCGTGGCTCCGGCTACACCCAGGGTCCCGGACGATGGAGACATAGGAGAGGCGGAGCTGACTGCTGCCACAGCGTACGTATCTCCACGCCGCAGGCGGATGCCCTGAATTGCCTCCTCCGAGTTCAAGAACTGGGAATAGAACAGGACATCAGAGTGCCATGAGATGCCATGGCCTCCAAAATCTGGAGGTCAAAGTTGACGAGGATCTTCCCATAGTCGGGGACTACGCCGTTCTTGATGGTGAGGAGAGGGGCTAGAGGAGGCGGACCGACCTTGCCGAGCCGGCAAAAGATATTGTACGCACGGTGCCAATAGGCAGTGATGGACTTGGAGTGATGCATCTTGAGGTCACTGAAGCTCCTCAAAAGGCGGCTGACAACGGCCTGGCCAGAAGCACAATAGGGGCATGTGAGGATACTCCAAGCCTCACGGGGGTCAGGGTCGGTGTCGGCAATAGGATAGCCAATGAAGGGCTCGAGGTCAGTGCAATCACTCTTTGATGCAGTAAAGACAAGGGCCCAAGCTGCAAGGTCTGTGTCAAACAGCTACTCGGGGATGAAGGAATCGTACTTCAGGGTGTAGTAGGGCCAGAGACCCTCACCGTGAGCCCGCAGGCGAAACAATAGCTCCCAAGACGCAAACTCTCCCACCTCAAGGTCGGATGGTGGTGTCTTGAAATCCTTTGGCCTATGCTGAGTACCGACTGCATTGCTTAGAGGACACTGGAGCAAGACTATTGCTGCTGGTGCTGAGCTACTTTCTGTAGTGCAGTGGGGGACCATGGAACCAGGCTGGACAGGGAGAAGCGACTGGATGGGTGTTGGTGTCTGAGCAGACTGCAAGACCATGGAACCAGGCTGGCCAGGGAGAAGCGACTGGATGGGTGTTGGTGTCTGAGCAGACTGCAATGTGGTATGGAGTTGGCGCAAGTCATCAACCTGTTGTTGAAGAGTGGCAACCGGGTTGGATGGTACCGCTGCGGTGGTTGACTGTGCTGCACCAATGGTTCCAGGTCCGGCCATAGTGCTGGACGGGGGGCGCTACCACTTAACATGTGTCTACTTTTTGGTAGCATGCGCTAGTGTGGAAAAGACCATTTTCTGCCGCCTCACGCACTTGGAGTGAAGTGAGTGGCATGTTGTGTCCACGCTTAGCGCCTGAGAAGCGCTGGCTGCTCTGTCGTGAGAGGGAAAAATTGCACTCCAGACTTAGCGCCACAACTGCAGCTGAAAGTGGGTGATAATGGAGTTAACAGCAAGATTCAGGTTTAGTGAGAGACCCCTCCCAAAACAACCTAGGCCCTCACCTCTGTGAGGCTTGTTACTCAGTCTACCAACCAGTCAGGAAAATGCACTATTTTTTGGCCTGTGGGGTTTTCTTGATGAGTCTTGCGAGAGGTTCGACAGCCCCAAACCTGGATGTCGTTCGTTTTTCCTCAAAACTGGACCATACAAAAACATGCACACTAAGAACGCAGCCGTGCAGTCAGAATCAGCTAGAAAATTCACAGAGCAAAGTTATGGCTGCCTGAACCTTGGCTAACTCTACGTTACTTAGAGCAGCTGTTTATGACTGTCGGTGACACGAGTGATGGTGTCTGCTGCCGATGGAGCTGGACACGCACTGCTACCAAGTGGGAGAATCCACACAAGGAGACAGAAGCCACATCTCCCACAATGACGCGAAGTCTCCTCCATTTCTCAGCACCGGCCATCATCAACGTCCGTTGATTCAGTCCTCTGCACGAGCATGTACACGAGCGGAGAGGTCACAGTACAGATTGGTAAGATAGAACACATGTAAATCAAAACACAAACATTGTTACCCTCCTGTGCTGTTGTGCACCCCGCCCTCTATGTGGCTCTCATGTTGACTCTTGTCGCTTGTGTGTTTCTTCACTTGGTGAAGAAACACACACCAGGTGAGTGCTGGTATTGATGTTTAGTGCTGACTTACCAATGCTCTATTCACTATCCACTGGTCTCTACACACACACATATCTGTGCAGGAGATAAAATCAACATGGCTGCAAAGCAAAGCAAGTAGCACACTGAAGTATTGGTATCCTCAAGCTGATTGGTGGTCTTGCTTTCTTCAGCCACTTAGATAACTCAGTCCTTATGCCATGGGCCAGCCAGCAGCTTGTTGAATTCTCTCATCTACATTGTCTGTTGCAATAGCACACATTGTATCATGCCCACAGACACTTGAGGATGATGTGGAGAATTCTGCATGCTCAGTTGGTTTTGTGGTTGCTTGACTAGTTGCCAGTTGCTGATCCTGCTGGGGTCATGATGCTAGAATCTCTCTAGATTTCTATGAATTTAGTGATCCTTAACTTTGTTCAACTTTATTCAGGGTCAGATTGTTTAAGTAGTTGCTTAAATTTTTCCATCACACCACCAGTGGATCCTTAAATTCGGCGATGGGTTGAGGAAACCTTCACGTTCATCCTTG
Source organism: Penium margaritaceum (assembly GCA_023375785.1). NCBI lineage: Eukaryota > Viridiplantae > Streptophyta > Zygnematophyceae > Desmidiales > Peniaceae > Penium > Penium margaritaceum. Next base: position 103,197 of record SZWC01005031.1, on the reverse strand, counting down.
ATTTTGGTAAATCTGTCGCGCTTGTGCAAGACAGAATCGCCGACACTTGCAAAGAGGTGGCAAAACGATCGCCCAAACAGCAGCTGGGCCTCCGATTGCCCACGTGGATACTGTTTTTCCACGTGGCCGTATATCTGCAAGGTGCTACACAGGCGTTGAAGCATGATAGCCCCCTCCTAACATTGTCCCGGTCTCCCGCCACCCCGCTGCCCCGCTGCTCCGCTGTACCACTGGTATGCTGTCCCAATGTAGTGGGCCAGCACTGCAGCAGGACAGAAAATCAGCGGGACAACGCGGCAGCGGCGCAGGGGGGTAGGGGGACAGCGGGGAAGTGGGAGAACAGGACAGCGAAAAATGTCTCTGGAGGCAAGCGCTGCTCGTAAAGTTCATTCTTTCAATTTTCAACACTTCAATTCAAACTACAAGGCATTGAGAGCTCGGTGGTCCAAGTGTGGAGCATGAACCCTTGATTTCGATTATTGTACATGGAAACTCATTTTGTGAACCCTTGATTGTGATGGAGACAAAAAAATCTTTCAAGTTTGACAAGCCCAAAAAATGTTATCATTGAATTCAAAGATCAGTAGGGTATGGTGAGGTCTGGCTTGACCCCAGGCGTGGCAGCGATCCCACCTCGTGCATGGTACTCGAGGCGGGGCTCGCTCACCGGATTCACCCAACTCCACGCTTGTGATATTGTATACATAGCTTATTGTGACCTATCGGCTCATGTCAATTGCCTTGCAGACTCCTGATGAGGCGAAGGGTACAGAAGACTAAGAGCTCCGGAGTAAACGCAAGTCCGGAAGTTGCTGAGCAGCTGCAACCAGCCACCAATGAAACTTCCGCCTACTCCATTGGTGGTCGCCTCCCTTGCGGTAGCTATGCCTCCTTCACCATTGTAATACACTCTAATGTCATCCTTGTTCGTTCTTGGTCTGCCATGTCTTGGTGGCCTAGTTTAGTCCTGCTTATGAATATGTGTTAGTTTTGATAGGCATAGCTTAGAACAAAACTCACTTTGGGTAATTGTACACTTGCAAGTTACGAGTGGCATTGTACCCTCGCATTGGGTGAGAGCCGGCAAGCTCCAACTCACTGTCCGACGGGTGGACTTGACTAGCAAGCTCCACCAGATAGGCTGAACTCTCTTTCCATTTTCACCACACACCGCCATTTCCCTTGTGGTCTGTCCCATTCCGTCCACATTTCCTTGCTCCACATAGGTGTCTGAGGGAAGAGGATTAGCACTATCCTGTTTTGATATCAGAATGGATGAGCCAAGCTCGTCGTGCTGCACTTGAGAAGCGGAGCAAGGTCCTCTAGGGCCCACTAAGCAGAAGCCACAATGACTGCTGTGCAAATCGGCAGTTGCACGGACCAGTAGCTGCTGCGGCGGCCGCGCACACCAGCAACTGTAGCGGCAGCTGTACAGAGCAGTAGCTACAGCAGCGGTGAGGCACAGCAGCGGACGGCGGTGGCAGCCAGCCACTGCAGCAGTGGGCAACAGCCACAACGACGGCTACCCAGCTACAGAAGCGGTGGCGGCAAGCAGCATCGTCGCCAGCTGTGGCCAGCGGCTACAGCAGCAGGCAGCAGCCGCAGCGGTAGCTGCTCAGTCATAATAGTGGTGGCACCTGCACAAAGCAGCGGCTATAACGGTGGCGGCATGCAGCAGCAGGCGGCAGCTGCAGCCTGCGACTGCAGCAGTAGGCAGCAGCCGCAGCAAAGGCTACACAGCCACAATAGTAGCAGCAGATGGAGCAGCAGGTGGCAGCAGCAGCCAACGATTGCAACAGCAGGTAGCACCTGCAGCGTGGCTATGGCAGTGAGCGATAGTAGCAGCCAGACACGACAGCAATAACCACCGCCTTGCAACAGCAATGTCGGTGCCTGGGAGGACCCACCACTGTGCGGCAGCCGCGGCAGCTTCGACAGTGGCATCAGTAACGTGTGCAGCAGCCAATCTTCAGGTGGCTTAAGGCCACCGTTGTTGAGCGTAGCAATGACAGCAATAGTAGTAGCAACAGTAGCAGCAACAGCGGCAGCAGCTGCAGCAGTCAGATCATCACTCTCCCGTTGGCTCTCTCTTGGTATCACCCTTGCTGGCTAGGATCCCCTCTGCTCGTGGGTTGGGTAGAGGTGGTTCAGGTTCCCATAGAAGACCTCTTCCAGATTTCCCAATCCCACTAGGGTAGGGGAACTACTGCCAAGTTTTTCTCGACAGCGTGGGGGAATCCATTGATAGCTCTCATACTGAAAGAGGCATCGACACAGATCCCACGCCCACTAGGGCGGGGTAAACGGTACCAAGTTGTTTCGGCAGCATCGGTCACCCAACGACAGTGCTAGCAGCTCCAACACACAATGCCCAAGGACACACCCGCCGGAGTTGGCAGTGCAAACTCCACTATGAATGCTGGCGTTGCCGCCTCCGACGTGGCTGGCTGCAAAGCGGGAACAATGCGGGACGAGTCCCTGTCTAGCCCTCGCTCACTTGCACGTGGCCTACGCGATCTGCACAAGCAAGAGGCTCCGCAGGTTGAACATACGGCCTAGCAGATGGCTGATCTGTTCAAGTTGTATCGGGATACAGTCCAGCCACAACAGCAGTATCAATAGGAGCAGCAGCAGCAACAACAATAGGAACACCAGTAGTAGCAGGAGCGTCAACAGAAGTTGCTCTGCGATGCATTGTGCAAGGGCAAGATGACGCTTAAGAGTGCACTTGCAGCTGGCATCTATGCAGCCTTAGGAGCGCTTGACGCTGACCCGTCTGACGACCTTCCAAAGTCGGACTCAGATGCTAGTGACAAGGAAGGCATGCTACGCCTGTACCTCGCACCGTTGGAAAAATGGCGTCTAACTCGCTCAGCACTGCTGATCCCTAGCAGACGTCGATCACCACTCACGCTGCATATGATCTCCTCAAGGCAGTCACAAAGGAGTTTTTTCTTCACTTTGAACCCTACCTTGGTGATCCCCGACCCGGTGCTGGGGCTGACCCGCACGGGGCCTAGAAGCTGGCAACCACCCTCTTCGAAGGCAAAACCATGGAAACAACATCACAGCATCTCTTGGACTTTAACTCACTGCGCCAAGGTGTAAAGGAGAGATCAGTCTACTACTGGCGGCGGGCGATGCGACTCTACAGGGCCCTAGGGAAGAATGGGCCAGGCGAACTCATGGCGTTCAACACTATCAGGATCGGTGTCTGATGCGAGTACATCAAAACCTTCGACTACTCCAGCCTGAAGAGTCTAGAGGAGATGGCCGATAGATGTTTGCTGCTGTTATGGGCCACTGAGCACTTCCTACGCCCGCCATGGTGCGTCTGTCGCAGTTGTAACCACAGTCCAGGCATCATGGACCATCCCCCCTTCCATTCCTCGGTCATCGTACCGAACGGTAGCAGATGCAGTAGTGACTAGCACAACGACTGCCATTCAAGGGAAGAAGGGGAGAAACAACAAGAGGGATGACAATGATGGGAAAAATGGCAGGAAGAGTCCAGGGTCCATTTGTGGGAGATAGTGGGAGTGCTAGAACTGTGGAGGAGCGTACCGTAACACGGATTGGAACCTCTCCAATGACTAGACAAAGATTCTAGAGCTCTGGAGCTCGACAATGTCACAGGCCTGTATCACGAGGTACTACTCCAAGGGTAAGAGGTCGCTGGTGCCGTCTACTTCTGATGGAGGCTACAGGTCAGCCGTCGCTGTGGAGTGTGTGGAGGCGTGCTTGCGGTGCTCGAACGCGTGCTACAGGCCTTGCACAATCTTTGTCCAATTTTGAGTTAGTGTTAGTCATCATAAATTTATACACTCGACAATGAGTGTATCAAAATGTGTATTTCTATATGCAAACACATTTCATACACTCGACAATGAGTGTATAAAAAAGTGTATTCTCATGTGTTCACTTCCCAATACACTTGTTGATCTACAGTTTTAGGGATGAGGTAATTGGTCATATATGGAGCTGCGCTAGCTCCTACGGCGCACCACTCAGGGAGGTGCTCTTAAAGATTTGCCCCTTTGCATGTGCAAGTGCGGCGCAGGAGGCACCGGCAAGCCACAAGAGAGAGGAAAAATCCTTGCAGTTGGATCTAGCAGCTCGAGGGTTGATCAGATCCTGAAATGGAGGAGTATTCATAGAATTGGAAGAGTCGCTGAATCCGGTGGAAGTTGTTTCACTAGAATCGGACAAGCAACGAGGGAGATATGGGCTTCCAAAGTTGGGGTGTGCGCCGTGGCTGTGGGAGTCGGCTGCGGTTCGACTGCCGGTGAATAATCGACCGGAACGAGTAACAAAATTCCATCTAGGGATTTTGTTCTGGAAGACTGCCAAGGCGTCCTGTGGATGATTTGCCTTGTTTCAGTAGTGCAATTCGTTCCTGAGGGACTTCACCAAAATGCTGGCTCTGAGTCCGAAACTCACTAACACAGTTTGTTACTTAGGGACTTTGTCAACATTCTGACTGTAGGTTCGCGAACAGGTTTTCAACCACATCAATCCCCATCACCAAACTTGATGATGAACTCATCAAAACAGACCCCAAAGGTGCGAGGGGCACCACCACTACGTGTAAGGACATCTGCGCCTCCGGAATGGCATTTTGGTGGGTCCTTGATGTGTGAGGGCGCCTCGACGGGCAACGTTATTGGAAATGAGCAAGAACCAGCCTCCTTAATCTCACCTGTCAGAAAATCCGAGTCTCAAAATAAGGATTCAAGTCTCACAGAAAGAAACTTGGCCAAACGGCTCTTCGGTCATCCGACCGTTTAACCGACAGTCAAGTCATCCCCTAATGAAGTGACTGGTGTCACCCACGTCCGGCTAGCAGAAAGAGGCCGTTGTCTTTAATACTTTGTGATGTTCTGCTGTATATATCGGGGATGTTCATTCCCTCACAATTAACCAGATCAATTCTGTCCATCCTATTCGCCTTTGGTTCCATGCCTTTGTCGCCGTGTCTTTGCTATGCTTGTCCCTCGCTCATTCTTCCATCGCCATCCACTCTCAGCTCTCGGCTTCACACATATACGCTACGTCACTCTCGCTTCTTCACTCAATTCTCTTCAACACATTACTTGTTGCTTCAATCCATTGCTCATTTTGCTTCAGCATTCTCTCACCAATCACCTGTCTACCTCGCAGCTCTACCTCAACGGTCTACACTTGCTCAAGACTTTTCTCCATCCCTTCTGTGACTAACTCTTGGCATTGCTCATCGCTGGCGTCAACACTTCCGTGTCTGACGATCACTCTGCTGTTTTAGCTTCTGTTGCCGCTTCAGACGCTCACCTCATTATTCTGACATGGTATCAGAGCCACAGGTAACACTACCTGGTTCTTCCTGATCCTGCCCTCACTTCATCGCTCTTCGCAAATGTCGTAACTCTTCGCTTACTCAGCAGCTGACATCAGCAGTGAAAATTCAACTACCTCTCAAGCTTTGGTGATGTTGTGACTGTGGTGACCAAGCCCTGCGTCCATCCTACGCCCGAGGCAACGTCCAATGACTTCCTGACTGCCTACAGCTACCAGAAGCTCTTAAGTTGCCCTCCTGCCGCCAACTTCTCTGAAGCTTCCCATAGTCCACGATCTTGCCCTCTCACAACACTCTGCCCTCTTCTAGCTGCCACCTCCAATGCCTGCATTTACTTCTTCCGTTGCCTCCTCATCTGCTTTGAATCATTTTCTGGAGCCGCCCTCTCGCACCGCTCTTCTTGCCTTCCGTAGCAGCAGAGCCCCGCTCGCCGTTGGGATACCGGACACCACCACTCTTCCTGCCCGTCGGTCTCGGGCCAACTGGGGAACAAGCCGTCACTCTCCTGACATCAGCAAACGACTCTGCTCCTCCTTCTACAGCAGCCTTCCTCCTGCTATTAGGATATCAGACACCACCAGTCTTCCTGCCCGTTGGTCTCGGGCCAACTGGGGGCACAAGCCGCCACTCTCCTGACAACAGAAGATACGCCTGCTATATCTGCCGCATCTCCTCCTCTTTTGCATGCACTCCACCATCCCCTTCTTCCTGCCATCATCTGCCTCATCATCTTCCTATGCTTCCTTCGCATCCTCTTTCCTCTGCTCTCATCAGCAGCATCTGCATCATCATCATCATCACTCTCATCTTCATCATCAGTCGTCGTCTGTAACGCATGTGGTTCTGTCTCTGCGCCCACTCCATCACCACCACACTGCCTCCTGCCATCATTTTCCTATATCATTTGCTCGGCACAAGGGCCTGCCCTGTCGCATCGCCTTTATTGCTACGACCTACACTCATGCAAAAAACTTCTGCAGCGCACACGTGGTCTTCCCCTTAGTCCAGATATCCTTCATCATCCACCTCCATTATTGACATGGTGTGCCCCTTGCCATGAGTGCCGTTGATCGTACACCCTGGTTCAACCACTGAGGAGTGGTCAAATACCTCATCTGAATTTAGATTTGGATTCCTTGGATTTTTCCATGCACGATCAAGCTTTGAATTGCTTGATTTGAGTGAGTATTCAGAAAGTTAGCCTAGCCCGAAAAACGGGTGTTGGGTGGGTGGAATCTGGTACCCGCCATGGGTGGCGGGATATTCCATCGCCAGGGATCCGAGTTCATTCCTAATGGCCTCCAGATGCACCAGGGGCATGGATGAGGTGACCATAAGGACCTCCTTGACCAGGATGAACTTCTCGTTGACTTCTGGGCGAAGAAAGGCGCTTCGACGGGTCATCGTCGAAGCGCCTCCCGTTGCCTAGAGTGCAAGGCCAGGTGGGCGGCTCCACCAAGGGTTACTTCGACGGCCGTAGCAGGGGCTCTACTGCTCTGTTTTGGACGTGCTTGGATGCGTTGGAAAGCTTAGATCACAAGCTATAATGACCTGATGCAATCTCACTATGCTAACTAGCAAAAACGTGTTTCAATTCAGATCTACTGAATGCGACGTGTTCTGCCCACTCTTGCCCGTGATCCTTGTGCTCCGCACTCTTCACAATTGTTGTCCATTGGCTGCCCAAACCTTGGTAGCGTGTATCACTGAGAGCTAGGCATCCTTGAGGGTGCCTCCACACCCACTAGAGCCAACAAAGGGTTATGGGCCCACGTGCCTAGAAGGACCCTAGCTTCTCAACATTCACACTACCGCCACGTGCCACGACAATGACCGAGCAAGAGAGCAGTATAGACGTCCTCCCGCCTGACGGGAAGGACTTCCCCTTGTGGAGATGGACCATGGAGGTCTATCTTGATGACAAGGGACTGCTTGAGCTGGTCAGAGGTGAAGAGAGAGCTCCTGCGCCGTCTGCGACGGCCGAGGAGGTGGAGGTGTTCGAGAAGCGCAACAACGAGGCGGTTGCTCAGATCGCAACGGCAATGTGCCCGGCACAACGCGCGCATGTCCAAGGATGCACAAAGGTCCAAGGCTTGGGCATGGCTCTGCAACGCACACAACCTGTCATGTCTTCAGCAATGTCTCCTCCTCATCAAACGGCTTTTCACCCTCCAAGCCGATGAGGAGACCAGCCCGTCGGAGCTCGCGCAAGAGGTCAAGTCGATGGTGTCCCGCCGTCATCAGGCGGGATGGGCCATCGACTCCCAATTGCAAGTAGCGGCGCTCCTCGTCACCCTTCCTAACAGCTGGGCCTCTACGAACACCAGCGATGGTGATCTACGGGACAAAATGCTGACGTTCGAAGAGGCGGCACAAGTGGTGTGTGACCGGTGGACCAAAACCACCGTGGTGGAGGAAGGGACGATGTCCGCAGCACCAGCCTTGGCCGTCCGCTCTCATGGAGGAGATGGAGACTGCAGGGAGGAACGGACACGTCCACACCATGCCAAGAAGAGGGAGTACCATCAGTGTGGCCAAGAGGGCCACTGGAGAAGGGCCTGCATAAGGGGAACTGCGGATCTAGCCACGGAGGTGGTAGAAGGGCAGCAGACCAACGTGGGAGTTGCCAACTCCATACGCTCCATGAAGGGGGCTAAGATGGCACAACCTAAAGCGGGCAAGCAGCTGGCGTATTTGGAGCAAGGAGGCTCCAACAGGCCCCAAAAGGGAGCGTGCTACAAGTGTGGCCAGCGGGGCCATCGGAAGGCGACGTGCACAGCGGAAACCGTGGACTCCGACAAGCGTGTTTATGAGAGGACGGCAGGCCGAAGCAATTGTCGACACGCCATGCAGCAGTGGTCAGCTCCATGCTGCGGGAGCTGATGTGGTCGGGGACCACGAGGCATTCCGTGGGCATGCAACCTCCACAACCCCCAAGGGGGAGCAGAAGACGAAGCAACAAACAGGGGCTGCCGCCATACATCACAATGGAGGTGATGTGCTCCAAGGAGGCAAAAAAAGCAGGTGGATGAGTCGGTCAGGAAGAAGGGCGCTGCGGCGAGGAGGCTTGAAGCGCCTGACCTGGCGACAGAGGTGCTGTCCATGAGTCATCTCGTTGAGGAGGGACTCAAAGTAACCTTCACGAGGAAGGGCTGTCTCGTAAATGAGGAGGGCAGTGGACGTGTCGTGGCACGTGGTGCACACAAAAGAGGTGTGTACCGGATACGTGCCGACGTCCTCACGAGGAAGAGCCGTGACTACGACGTGGACAGCCATCGAAGCAAGGAAGCGGTTGCAGCTGCATCCAAGAAGGGGCAACCTAAGGGTGCAGTGGGTGGTATGGAGGGTACCATCCAGGGTGGATCGGGAGATCTGGACCAAAAGGCACGCCATGCAACGGGACGTCAGGTGATGGGTGCACAGTCTCCAAGGGAGGAAAAAGAAGTGGTCCAGGTGGCAGACCAACCAAGGGAGAGCATCAACAACAGGCGGCCTTGCTCTCCTAATGGGCAAAAAGGGTCCAGTGCTGCAATAATGGTGAACCGGAGCCACAAGGTTGGCCAAACGGGCGCTGCCGAGTTCTATGCGGGAGCGGTGATGGCTGCAAAGACGACCATGCAGCAAGACAAGGATGGCAAGGAGGCACATCCTCAAGGGGAGCACAAGGGGCTCCACACCTCAGCAGAAGGGGAGCAGCTACGGCAGCGATTTGAGGGCCAAAATGTGGCCGCTCAAGTGTTGGCACGGGGTGCCGGCGAGTCGCGTGCACAGGGCTCCGCCTCACGGACTGAGAACAAGGAGAGTGGCAGTAAAGGGCCACACTCTCAACCCAAGAAAAACGCGCTCCGGGGTACAGAGGTGGTGAACCGGGGCCAGAAGGAGGGCACAAAAGGTGCCGTCAAGTCTCAAGAGGAGGCGTCGTTGGCGACTCGGAGGACCACGCAACAGATTGAGGATGCCGTGAGGGCAGGTCCTCAAAGTGAGCCAAGGCGGCTCGGTAAAACAGCGGGCCGGGACCTAGAGCACCGCGCGGCAGAAGGCCGGGCAGTGGGTGCACCGCAACAAAAGTGGACGGAGGTGGTCTGGAGGGCTGTGCAACAAGGGGAGAGCGGTAGCAAGTGGCTGAGCTCTCCATCAGGGCAGAACATGCTTTGAGCGGCTAAGCAAAGGACCAAGCTGCAAGGTGCGGTCAAGGCGTTGGTGGCTCCAAGTCCTCAAGGAGGAGGAAAAGCACTCAAGGGGTATGGAACGGAGGATGCGACGTGTAGGCCGGCATCTCCGGAATCCGCAAATGAGACGGATGAACCATGCAACATGCATAGGTTGGGAGAAGGGAGTGGGATCTCCGGTTCTCCAACTTCTCCCAAAGAGGGGGAGACTGTGCATGAGGAGTGCGGCAAGGGAGCCGAGACCAAAGGACTGGCACCGGAAGTCCTCCCCAAGGGGGAGAGGCATGCACATTTGGGACGTGCGGCGAGACAGCGGCAGCAGCGTAGGCGGCGGCTTAAGGAGCAGTCACAGCTGCAGCACCACGGATCCCGCGAGGCTGGTTGCAACAAAGGGCAAGCCAAAGCTGGCAGTGCAGGCAGTAACAGCTTGGTCAAAACCGCACGCGCATAGGCGGTGTCATCAAGGGCCAAGATCAGCACCATGGAAGCACTACAGCAAGGTGGGGGAGGTGTGCAGCACGTTGGGCCAAGTTTGCAAGGTGCCAAGGGTACAAAAAACACAATGGTACCCAAGGCACACTTGGAGGCGCTTGAGGACTCAAAAGGGAGTCCGAGGTCTCTGAAGGCAGGGGAGGACTTCACAAAGAGTTGCAGGTCTCCCATGTTAGGGGGAGCAGTCCAGCAAGGAGGCAAGTACTCCCAGGTCATCTCGGGGAGGTGGCCGATTGCCGCGGAAAGCAGCAACACCAAGACAACAAGGGTCACAGGGCAGGCCATGAGGGTGCTGTCAAGTCCCATACGGGGGCACAAGTGACGACAGCGGGGAGCAAGGCGTCCGCCGCTATGTGTTATGATTGGTGGAGGGCAGCTAAGGAGAGTTGCTCACAGTGGCAGCTTGGCCAGGCAGTAGAGCATGGCAGATGTTCAAGGACAGGGCATCAAGGTTGCGGTGCAAGGGGGAGATTGTTGACATGGTGTGCCCCTTGCCATGAGTGCCGTTGATCGTACACCCTGGTTCGACCACTGAGGAGTGGTCGAACACCTCATCTGAATTTAGATTTGGATTTCTTGGATTTTTCCATGCAAGATCGAGCTTTGAATCGCTCAATTTGAGTGAGTATTCAGAAAGTTAGCCTGGCCCGGAAAATGGGTGTTGGGTGGGTGGAATCTGGTACCCGCCATGGGTGGCGGGATATTCCACCGCCAGGGATCCGAGTTCATTCTTAATGGCCTCCAAATACACCAGGGGCATGAATGAGGTGACCATAAGGACCTCCTTGACCAGGATGAACTTCTCGTTGACTTCTGGGTGAAGAAAGGCGCTTCGACGGGTCATCGTCGAAGCGCCTCCCGTTGCCTAGAGTGCAAGGCCAGGTGGGCGGCTCCACCAAGGGTTACTTCGACGGCCGTAGCAGGGGCTCTACTGCTCCGTTTTGGGCGTGCTTGGATGCGTTGGAAAGCTTAGATCACAGGCTATAAGGATCTGATGTAATCTCACTATGCTAAGTAACAAAAAC
>SZWC01005031.1:60138-91704 GCA_023375785.1 Penium margaritaceum | reverse complement strand
TAATGGCCTCCAAATACACCAGGGGCATGAATGAGGTGACCATAAGGACCTCCTTGACCAGGATGAACTTCTCGTTGACTTCTGGGTGAAGAAAGGCGCTTCGACGGGTCATCGTCGAAGCGCCTCCCGTTGCCTAGAGTGCAAGGCCAGGTGGGCGGCTCCACCAAGGGTTACTTCGACGGCCGTAGCAGGGGCTCTACTGCTCCGTTTTGGGCGTGCTTGGATGCGTTGGAAAGCTTAGATCACAAGCTATAATGGCTTGATATAATCTCACTATGCTAACGAAAAAAAACGTGTTTCAATTTAGATCTACTGAATACGACGTGTTCTGCCCACTCTTGCCCGTGATCCTTGTGCTCCAGACTCTTCACAATTGTTGTCCATTGGCTGCCCAAACCTTGGTAGCGTGCATGACTGAGAGCTAGGCATCCTTGAGGGTGCCTCCACACCCACTAGAGTCAACATCCATCAGCTATAATCCGCATCTGCCTCATGCATACGGACTTGCAGGCGTCAGCTGTCATGCCCATAGCGGTCTGCATCCCCGTCGGTAGCAGATTTCTCCCGCCGCATTGACTCTTGCCTTCCACATGCCACATCCTACCCCTCTGAAAAATCAGCAGCACACGTGGCTCGCCCCTGTGCCCAATCGTCATCAACCAATATCATCCTCCACAATCGTCAGCAATCATCACCCGCTTTGTAGTAGCATGCACCCAAGTCGGTATCAAAATTTTTGGGACGCGTTGGCGTTTGCCTTCTCCTTGTTAGCCTGAGGGTGAGTGTGCACCCTGGAGGGTCCCTAGCAGTGGCTGTTTCACACCACCAACTGTTTTTGGAGAGACTGAAACTGTGGAGGCAACTGGTTCCAAGGATGACAAAATCTGGTCAGAGAGTGAGGCAATAGTTTTGGCCTCAATTGGATGGGAATTAACACTTGATCAAGGCTCATAAGCAGTGGAATTTTATAGCCACTGATCTAAGCTTTCCAGAACACCAAAGCATGCCAGATTTGGAGCTTCCTAGGAGATTCTATGGCTTCTAGAGTGCTCCTTGGTAGGCTGTCCTTTTCCCACCTAAGAAGGCATCCCTTCCCTCCTCTAGAAGCTTCTGCCCCTTCCTAGATTCCTCAGCTTGCTTCTAGTAGGAGGGAAGGTGTCCAGAAGACCAAGACACCTCTAGATGCCTTGTAGGACAAGTCACCCCTTCTAGAAGGTGTGCCACCTTCCTGGACCCTCACCTGGCCTTCTAGAATCTTAAAGAGGAACTCTAGAAGTTGAGCTAGCTTCCTGGCATCTATTTTCCACCTCCCTTGAGGCACGGCATAATTTCATCTTGTGGGACTTGAACCCGGGCCCCTGCCTCTAGAGGTGGACACCATTAACCACTAAGCCACTAAGGCTTGTCTTTTTGGTGTTCCTTTTTGGAGTCACTCCTACCATGGTGAGGAGCATTACTCCAACAATCTCCCCCTTGCGCATCACCCATGGCAATTGTCCAAGCTCAACATGCAACTGAAGAGGCTTTCTCCTCATGGGAGGCGAGCTTACATTTTATTGCTCCCTCCCACTCAGCCCCATCCTTCTAGTGCACTACCTCCTTCATGCTCCTCTTGCGTGAAGAAGACTTGTGCAAACCCAGTCCAGATGCCCTTGTCGACATCGTACCTTTTAGTCTTTCTTCGCACATGGTTTCTCATGCGGGGTTCTTGAGGCGGTTGTTGTTGTTGCTATCCCCTTTTGGCGCCATCCTCTCCAAGCGCCTGCTCCCCCTCTCTTGGAGACCTTGGAGACATCGGTCGACTCCACGCCTCCATGTCCATCTCCGGTGCTTCGGATTCCTCATCCAAACTGGCCGGAACAACTTGTGCCGTTCGCCCATCCCTCGGGCGATCCTCTCCGGTTGGTGGTGATGCGAGGACGTCACCCTCATTCATGTCCTCCGGTGTCTCCCCCTCAAGGAGTGGCATCCACTCCCCCTTCTTGGAGAGACCTGCCTCCTTGTCTGTCCAACGGCTTTTCTCGTCGAACGTGACGTCGCGACTCCGCACAATCTGCTGCCTCCTTGGGTCAAAGAGCCAATACGCCTTGCTTCCGCTCTCATATCCAAGGAAAATACACCGGTGGGTATGCGGGTCCAGCTTGCTCCGTCCCTCACGTGCCTGTACCATTGCATGTGCAACACAACCAAATGTGCGGAGGTGACCCACTGCCGGCTTCCTCCCGCTCCACACTTCTTGTGGCGTCTTCCACGCATTGCTCTCCTTGTCCTTCAGCGGCTTGGTCGGCATGAGATTCATGATGTACGCTGCTGTCCTTGCCGCCTCCGCCCAATACCGTTGTGTAAGGCCGGCGTCGCTCAACATGGATCGCACCATGTTAAGGATTGTGCGATTCGCTCTCTCTGCAACGCTATTCTGTTGTGGGGAGTGTGGAGTTTTTTTCTGCCACTCAATCCCCTTGCTCTTCATCCACCCAAGGCATCCCGCATATTCACCGCCGTTGTCACTCCGGAATGCCTTCACCTTCAACTCTGTTTGCCGCTCCTCATCAGCCACAAACTCTTGCATGCATGCAAGGACCTCACTCTTCCACTTCATTGGGTAGAGGTAGAGTTTCCGGCTGTGGTCATCGATGAAGGTGAGGAAGTAGCGAGCTCCGCCGATGGAGCTCTCAAGCGGTCCACACACATCTGTGTGTACCACGGCCAGTTTTGCCGATGCACGNCCTTGGCGACAAACGGCTGCCGAGTTGATTTGCCAATGATGCATGGCTCACACACGGTCTCCTTGGTTCCATCAAGGCCGCTGATTTGGAGACCCCGCACCACTTCCCTCTTAGCCATCTCCTTCACTGTTGATGGAGAAATGTGGCAGAGTCGGCGGTGCCATAGGTCTAGGTCTCCTCCGTCCTTCGTTGCAAGATTGGCGGCGTTGGACCACACCCGGTTGCTGAGGATCTTTGCGCGTAGCAGGTACAAGTCGTCCTCCCTCTTGGCACGCGCAATCACCTCACCTTTGCCCTCTTTGCGGATGACGGCCTCCTTCTTTGTGAAGAGCACCTTAAGTCCCTTGTTGGTAAGGCGGCTGACGGAGAGCAGGTTTGCCCCAAGGTTAGGCATATGTAGCACATTGTAGATTGTGCTTGTGACAGGTTTGCCTTCAATTGACTCAATGCGGACGTTACCCTCACCAGCGACCACCTCTGTTTTTCCATTGGCCACCGTCATGCGTCTCTCCGAGGCGCCGTAGGTGACAAATGCCGCCCTGTTGCATTGCGTGTGGCAGCCTGATCCGGAGTCGATGACGGCAACTCCCGGATCCTTCAAGTTGGTGGAGTTGTACGCCATAAGGGCGTGCTCATCTTTCTTCCCGCCCTGCTGCGACCGATCTGTTTTCTTCTTGGGACAGTTGCGCGCGTAGTGGCCCTCCTTGTTGCAGTTGAAGAACTCCCCCTTCTTGTCACCCTTCTTAGTGCCCTGTTTGGCACCCTTCCACTTGTCGCCTCGGCCTACACTTTGAGGATGAACTGTGTAAGCTGAAGTTGATGCCGCTGCACTCTCTTGACCGCCACGTCGCATCCACTCATTGCGCACGTACTCAGCAACCTTCGGGTACTTTAGCTCGTTGGAAGGCCAGCCACCAAGGACTGTGATCATGGGACTCCAACTGTCTGGCAAGGCCAGAAGGAGGATCATAGCTTGCAACTGAGAGTCGACCTCCCAACCCGTGGCCACGCACTCCGNCATCCTTGGATGTGTCCATGTTGTGATGGGCATAACGCGGACACAAGGAGAGCCAATGCCTTTTTGTTGCACTTCTTGTATGCCTCCTTCACCTCAGCCATTGCAGTCTCCGGCGGAGCAGTCTCATCACCTTTTACGAGCTCAAGCAGTCCCTTGTCGTCGAGGAAGACCACAAACTGCCACCTCCACAAGGCAAAGCCTATCCCATCAAACTTAAGGACAGCGTGGCTGCTCTCTTGCTCGCTAGTTGCCATATCTTGCTGTTGGGAGCGTGAAATCAAGCTGGCTTTAAACCCCTTAGAGGCGTGGGCCCATAACCCTTTGTTGGCTTGAGGGTGAGTGTGCACCCTGGAGGGTCCCTAGCAGTGGCTGTTTCACACCACCAACTGTTTTTGGAGAGACTGAAACTGTGGAGGCAACTGGTTCCAAGGATGACAAAATCTGGTCAGAGAGTGAGGCAATAGTTTTGGCCTCAATTGGATGGGAATTAACACTTGATCGAGGCTCACAAGAAGTGGCATTTTATAGCCACTGATCTAAGCTTTCGAGGACACCAAAGCATGCCAGATTTGGAGCTTCCTAGCAGATTCTATGGCTTCTAGAGTGCTCCTTGGTAGGCTGTCCTTTTCCCACCTAAGAAGGCATCCCTTCCCTCCTCTAGAAGCTTCTGCCCCTTCCTAGATTCCTCAGCTTGCTTCTAGTAGGAGGGAAGGTGTCCAAAAGACCAAGAAACCTCTAGATGCCTTGTAGGACAAGTCATCCCTTCTAGAAGGCGTGCCACCTTCCTGGACCCTCACCTGGCCTTCTAGAATCGTAAAGAGGAACTCTAGAGGTTGAGCTAGCTTCCTGGCATCTATCTTCCACCTCCCTTGAGGCAGGGCATAATTTCATCTCGTGGGACTTGAACCCGGGCCCCTGCCTCTAGAGGTGGACACCATTAACCACTAAGCCACCTTGGCTTGTCGTTTTGGTGATCCTTTTTGGAGTCACTCCTGCCATGGTGAGGAGCATTACTCCAACACTCCTTACGGCATCTTAGTCCTCTACTCAGCTGCACAGGTGGTTTCACCCCTGCGCCCACTTCAGCAAACATCGCTCTGCCTGCCATCAGCTTCGATCTCTGCTCGGCGCAAGAATCTGCCTGGTCGCATCGCCACTCTCACGACAACCTGCGCCTACACCAAAACTTCTACAGCGCACGCCGCTCGCCCCTGCGCCCAACATCCACTATCATCAGCTTCCGCCTTTTCCATCAACAACCTTCAGTATCTACCACCTACACAAGGACCTGCATAAGCTAACTGTCTTTTAGCAGCAACCTGTAGCCATGACGGGAGAAGATTTCTGGAGGCGCGTTGGCCTTCGCATTCCCCTTGTCGGATTTGTTTCCTCTACTCACTGCAGTACACAACGACTCGCCCCTACGTCCACATCATGCCATCCCTCTTCTTCATTGTTAGTAGCACTACCTCTTCTGTCAAGAGTCCTTGTAACCCGCATCAAATCTCTTCATCCTCAATGCAACCTCAAAGGGTACCATCATCACCATCAGTTCCGCTCTCAAACACACAAGTACACCAGTCAATGCGGTAAACCGAGCGCGATGTACTAGCCTAAACCGGATAGTGCAGGCACCATCAGGCGGCAACGGTAACCAAGGGGGGGCCGGTGCACACCTTCCCGGGGTTGCGGAAGTGTAGGGTTGTCTTGGGGGAGTACGGGAACACGTGTGGCATAGTGGGAGTAAACGGTACTCTTATTCAAGTGTCAACATACAAGACTATATGTACATGATGACACATCCTAAGCGACCCGAAGTCTCTGAGCCGTGTGCGGTTTTGTACGGGCCCAGGATGAGCATTGAATCACATAGGGCATCTTCGCAGCTTTCCAACGCACCAAGAATCGCATCATTCCATGGAGGAACAGCTGAGATATAGATGTTTTTGTGAACCATGGCAATCTGTCGCTGGTGGTACCACTAGCGGCGGTGACGGCCGCCCGAAGCGCCCTTTCTAGAAACAACACATCGGGACACCATTCCAAAGTGCCCTTGGCCGTCAATGATTCATCATTCATTGACTAACCCGCCCCCAAGGCGCGCTTCGGCCTTGTTGGGTCTTCCAAGGATCGAGCCTTGGTCCTTGAGGATGAATTCCCGTTATTTGTTTCCCCATCAGCCGGTCCAACCTTTGGCCGGGCGTAACTTCCTCAGTAATTGATGGATCGACCCCATTCTTGGGTCAATATCACATGGTTTTTCCTGTAGATTCAAAATCCATAGTCAGATGGTATACTCAAGAAAGCCACAAACTGTGGTCAGTGCTGTGGGAACTGTCCGGCTCACACTACCCCCCTCCCCTTTAGGAGGGAGCCGTCCCGGTTTGCTCTTGGTACTCCCAGAGGATGGTATTCACCCTGCGAATATTGAAGTTGCGGGCAGGCTCCCATGAGCTGTGGGCCGCATCATAGCCCTTCTACTTGACCAGATACTCCCATCCACGGCCACGATGACGGTGGTCAGGGATGGCCTCCACCTCAAACTCTTGCTCGCCCTCGATCACCATCGAAGAGGGAGGTTCACAACTGCAGCTAGGAAAATGCTCGGCCGGATCATGGTAAAGCTTGAGCTTGGAGATATGGAACATGTCGTGGATTGGCATGGAAGGCGGAAGAGCCAACCGCACCACCACGGGTGTCCGCATTTTGAGCACCTGGAATGGACCATGCCACCGGGGTTTCAACTTGTCCGACCGGGCCCTACAAAGATTGACGTGCGTGCAGTTGAGAAGCACACAATCACCGAACTTGAGCATTATGTTTATGCATCGGCGGTCCGCTTGTGCTTTCTGCTGCTCTTGCACCTTTGCCAATGCATGCCGCGTCGCTGCTCAAATCTGTGTGAAGTCACGTGCGGTAGACTCCACTGCGGGTAGGTTGATTGCGACGTACAACTGAGGGGTGTTGCGGGCACCATCCCGTTCACCATCTCAAATGGTGCCTTGTCGGTGGAGGCGGATGTGGTGGAGTTGTACGCCAGTTCAGCAACCGGCAACCGCTGGTCCCACACCGTCTTGTCCGCATTACCCACTATACGGAGGAGCTGCTCTAGTGTCTGGTTCATCCGCTCCGTTTGCCCTTCAGTTTGGGGATGAAAACTGGTCGACAGCTGCACCTTGCTGCCGTACCACTCTATGAGTTCTCGCCAGATTTTGCTCGTGAAGCGTGGATCACGGTCGCTCACAATGGACCAAGGCACGCCATAGAGGCGCACCACATGCTCAAAGAACAGCCAAGCCGTGCCTTCCGCGCTCACCACATCACGCGTCGCAATGAAGTGCGGCATCTTACTGAAACAATCCACCACCACCAACACCGCATTGTGACCTGCCGCTGTCTTGGGCAAGCTTGTGATGATGTCCATAGAGATGTCTTGCCATGGCTGCTAGGGGATGGGCTAGGGTTGGAGGAGACCCGGGGTCTTTGTCCTCCGTGCCTTGTGGCGTTGGTACATGTCACAACTACAGGAGAATGCAGAAACCTCCAACAATATGGTGGGCCACCAAAAGAAGCGAGCCACCGTCTTCAATGTCTTATCGGCAGAGAAGTGACCGCTTGGACCACTGCTATGGCACTCCTCTAAAATCAGCTGCCAAAGCACGGGCACCGCAGGAACAACCACCTGCTGCGTGCCACACAGTCACCAATACGGTGCCTTGAAGAAAAATCTCTAAGCCTTGTACTCCCCATGCGCCTCGTATCCCTCTGTAAAGAGCTTCACAAGAAAGGCATCTTCATGGATGGTGAAAGACGCGACCCGCATCATCAGGTCTGGTCTTCGTGAGAGTGCATCAGCTGGGTTGATGTGACATGGCCAGTCAACGATCTCGTAGTCAAAGTGTGACTCGAGGTATTCCACCCAACGCACTTGCCGCTGGCTGAGGTTTGGCTGCGTCTTGAATTACTTCAATGCGTAGTGGTCGGTGTAGAACGTGCATTTCTTGTGCCATGAGGTAGCACTGCCAATTCTTGAAGGCTACAACCATGGCAAACATCTCCTTGTAATCGCTCGCGTAGTTTAGCTCTGCCCCACGCAACGTGTGCGAGTAGTAGGCGACCGGCTGCGACCCGTTGTCAAAGTCTTGCAAAAGGATTCCACCAATGGCCAGGTCCAATGCATCGGTCGCCATTTTAAACTCACGACCGCTGTCGGCCAAGTACACGGCCGACGTAGAGGTTAGAGCCCTAAAGAGATTCCCAAAGCCTTCTTATTTGCTAACTCCCCAACTCCACTCGTGATCCTTGCGAGTGACATTGGAGAGGCGCTGACACTCCCACATAGCCAATGATAAACCTACGATAGTAGTTGCAAAAACCAAGGAATACTTGTACATCGTGCACACTGTGCAACTTCAGCCACTCTTGTACAACCGACACTTTGCACGGATCCATGACAATTTGTGAATTGCCAATTATGTGTCCAAGGAATTCAACCTTTCCAATCGCAAAATCACACTTAATGAGCTTTGCAAAAAACGTCTCCTACCTCAAATTCTCGAGGACCTTCTTCACATGCTCCTCTTGCTCCTCTGCCGTCCTGCTGTACACCAAGATGTCGTGGAGGTAAACCACCACAAAATCATCTAAGTACGGCCTCAAGATGTTGTTCATTGCCGCCATGAAGGTGGCCGGCACATTGGTCAACCCAAAAGGCATCACGAGAGATTTGTAGTGACCATAACTGGTGCGGACTGCCGTCTTTCTCACATCATCTGCTGCGATGCGGATCTCGTGGTAGCCGGAACGAAGGTTGATCTTTCTGAAGAAGCAAGCCACACGGAGCTGATCAAAGAGCTCATCGGCTCCTGGAAGCGAGTACCGGTCCTTGATGGTCAGCTCGTTCAACGCCCAGTAGTCCACGCAGATGCGCATTTCCCCCATCTTTTTTCGTGTAAACAAAATAGATGCAGCGTAACGAGGGAGGACGGACGGATGAAACCCTGCTCCGTCATCTCGGTCAACTGCTTCTTGAGGTCCTGCAGCTACGCATCCCTCATGCAGTATGTTGTACAAACAGGCGGGTGTACTCCAGGCTTGAGGTCGATGCAATGATCCACGTCCCGCTTTGGTGGCAGACCCACGGGGAGGGTGTCAAGGAACACGTCCTTGAACTCCACACACACCTTCCGAAGCTCCTTGGGCACCGCGGCAAACTCGCCTTAGGCCCCCGGCTGTTCATGAGTCACCCCATGCACCACAGCAGGCACCACATCCTCTGATTCTTCAAAATCGTCCTCCACGTCTCGCACGAACATAAGAAATTCTACTCCTTTTTTTGAGTCCCGCGCTTTAGCTGCACCAAGTTTAGTGTTAACAACGCCGATTCCTCCTTGCGAGGCGCCGACTACTGCGGCGTTTCCTCCTTGCAAGTCTCCTCCTCCACGGCCTCTTCCTCGGACCACGTAGGCAGAGGATACTCTTTGTCTCCAAGCTTGACTGAGATGGTGGGCGCCTCCCAATTGACAACGAGTTTGTACTTGTGGAGGAAGTCACAACCGAGGATCACATCGTAATCCTTCATCGGGCACATCCTGTATACGGTCGTTATGCAAAGCTTCCCCACGTGAATGAAGAGGGGACGGGCCAAGTACCCCACTTCAATCATGCCTTCCACTTGGTTAGCAGTTTGTTTCCTGCTCATGAGCGCAAGACCCCACTTCCGAGCACACTCCATGCTAAAAAAACTGTGGCTCGTGCCACAATCCAGCAAACTCCCCCCCTTTCCCTTGACGCCTTTCACCCGTGCTTCTAAGAGAAGTGCGGACTGCTCCTCCTCATACCTCGTGTCCTATGCCTTGACCTTGGAAACCCCCTTAATTGCTGCAAGGCATTCGGGTGGACGGTCAATTGGCGGTTTGGACTGAGAGGAGCCAGGAGTGACGCCATCTACTCTCGGCTCTCCTCGTTTCCCGAATCCTTTGTTACTTTCTCTGCTTCCTTCGTGGCTTGCTTCCCCTTCCCCTGCCGCTTACCCTTGCCGTTGCCCTTCTTTGGACTCCGACAATCACGCGCAATGTAGCCAGGATTGCCATAGTTGTAGCCTTTCCACTGTTGCAACGCTCTAATCTCCATGGTTGTGTTGTCGCTCTTGGCCCCCTTGCCGTAACCACCACCAAAAGAATTGTGGCTGTTGGTATGATCCTGTTGCATGCTTTTGTCGTACCGTTGTGCTGCTGCGATCATTAGTGGCAGGTTGTTGTTGAGGTCGTGCATCACCGTCATAGCTCAGGCATCGTTCTTGAGGCCATTGCTGTAGTGGAAGCACAATGCACGGGAGTCAAAGCCACAGTTGGCAACGATCTCACAAAACCTGTGGGTGTAGTCGGCAACGCCGCCAGTTTGGCAAAGCTAACGCAACTTGGTACGCACGTTATTCTTCACATCATCCACGGTGAAGTGCTTGATGAACAACTCTGCGAACTCCTTCCACGAGGTAGGCCATTTGAGGGTAGGGTGACCACTGCTGCAGACTGGAGCCAATCAGGTTGAGATTCCGGTCACTGCCGTAATACCGGCGACCATTGTTGCTCCACCATTGTGTGGATTAGAACGAATCACATCGGCCCACTAATCCATCGATGCCCCCCTCAACAGGGTCATGGCATAGTCGCAGCGCATCTCGTACCTCGCGACATCCACGCCAATGCCGGTGAAGTACAATTCCAGTCCAAGTATCAAAGCGTGTGGAGCTGGCCCATCCTTCTTTGATGGATCGGCTTCGGCTTCGGTGGGCTCGGGATGCCCACCGCAGGTCCGTTTGTTGTGGCAACTTCCACTGGTGTTGTCACGGGACGCTTCGCGAGCTCTTGATTGAGGTACGTGTTTTGCTTCTCCAACAAGTCCGTCTTGACCTGCATGTTGGTGAGCAACTTCCGCGATGCTACGGCTGTTGTTACTTTGCCTTGCGCATCAAACACCGCAGCCAATAAGTTGCGGGGTGAAGTCATCTATGCGCCCGGTACAACTTCTTCCTCAACGGGTCCTCCGGTTACCGCCTTGTCACTAGAGTGCATGGTTGACCTTGGGCACGGATCCACCAAAGAGACGAGATGCGTGCAGGTCTATGTTGACCAGGAGAGATTGCCACCTAGATGATTGTACCCAAGGGCCAAGGATGGCTTTGATACCAAGTGCAAACCAGGTGCGGTGTGCTAGTCTCAACCGGATGGTGTAGGCACCAACCGACGGCAACGGCGACCAAGGGGAGGCCGGTGCACACCTTCCCAATGGTGTAGAAGCGTAGGGTACTTTTGGGGGAGCACGTGCGCACGTGTTGCACAGTCGGAGTAAACTGTTCTCTTATTCAAGTATCAACATATAAGACTATATGTACATGATGAGACATCCTACGCGACCCAAGGTCACCGAGCCTTGGCAGGAGTGACTCCAAAAAGGAACACCAAAAAGACAAGCCTTAGTGGCTTAGTGGTTAATCGTGTCCACCTCTAGAGGCAGGGGCCCGGGTTCAAGTCCCACAAGATGAAATTATGCCCTGCCTCAAGGGAGGTGGAAAATAGATGCCAGCAAGCTAGCTCAACCTCTAGAGTTCCTCTTTAAGTTTCTAGAAGGCCAGGTGAGGGTCCAGGAAGGTGGCACACCTTCTAGAAGGGGTGACTTGTCCTATAAGGCATCTAGAGGTGTCTTGGTCTTCTGGACACCTTCCCTCCTACTAGAAGCAAGCTGAGGAATCTAGGAAGGGGCAGAAGCTTCTAAAGGAGGGAAAGGATGCCTTCCTAGGTGGGAAAAGGACAGCCTACCAAGGAGCACTCTAGAAGCCATAGAATCTGCTAGGAAGCTCCAAATCTGGCATGCTTTGGTGTTCTGGAAAGCTTAGATCAGTGGCTATAAAATGCCACTGCTTTTGAGCCTTGATCAAGTGTTGATTCCCATCCATTTGAGGCCAAAACTATTGCCTCACTCTCTGACCAGATTTTGCCATCCTTGGAACCAGTTGCCTCCATAGTTTCAGTCTCTCCAAAAAAAAAAAAAACAGTTGGTGGTGTGAACCAGCCACTGCTAGGGACCCTCCAGGGTGC
This sequence comes from Penium margaritaceum, assembly GCA_023375785.1. Lineage (NCBI taxonomy): Eukaryota > Viridiplantae > Streptophyta > Zygnematophyceae > Desmidiales > Peniaceae > Penium > Penium margaritaceum. The sequence goes on along the minus strand of SZWC01005031.1, from coordinate 79,864 downwards.
ACACTCACCCTCAGGCCAACACCATCGTCCTTGCACAACGACTTGCACTCCTCTACATTGACAACGATGACGCCTCCAGCTTTGATGTCTGACATGATGCTCTTGGCTCAACCAGTGCCAACAGCTGTGTGCGCGGCTTTGCCTACCATGCCCTCCTAAGCGACTAACGAGAATATTCACAATCTGATTCTCCTTTCCTTCACCGCCTTGATCGAGCTTACTGGGATGACTACTTCTATGTACTACACCACGTCCGGGCCCTCCTCAACATCATCACTGACAAGATCTTCCATTGCATCATCCAATCATGCCGATACTCCCTTCGGAGAATCATCCTTGATATTGGACTACAATGTGTAAAGAGGGGACCCAGACCACTAAATGACCCAGCAGCCCAGGTTGCTAGGCCAATAGGGTTGGTGCCATTAAGAATCCCAGCTTCTGCTCCCAGACCTCGTTGACTTCCACGGCCTCCTCCCCCTAGAAGAAGACCAGATGTTCCTCTAGACATCTCCTTAGATGATGAGTCCCCAAGTGAATAAAACTTCCAATGAGTCTGGTTCAGGAGGAGCGTTGGAAGTAAGCGAGAACCAGCCTTAATGTCCTCACCTCTCCGAAAATCCAAGTGTCAAAACAAGGGTTTATGTCTCACAGAAACCAACTTGGCCAAACGGTTCTTGGTCATCCGACCGTTTAACCGACAGTCAATTCATCCCCTAATAAAGTGACAGGTGTCACCCGCATCCGGCTAGCGGAAAGAAATCGTTGTCCTTACTACTTTGTCCTGTTCTGCTGTATATATCGAGGATGTTCATTCCCTCACAATTAACCAGAACAATTATGTCCATCATCTTCGCCTTTGGTTCCAAAACTTTGCCGCCGTGTCTTTGCTCTGCTTGTCCCTTGCCCATTCTTCCATCGCAATCCACTCTCAGCTCTCGGCTTTGCACCTCTTCGCTGCATCACTTTCGCTTCTTTGCTCAGTTCTCTTCAACACATTACTTGTAACTTCAATCCGTCACTTGCTTTTCTTCAGTATTATCTCACCAATCAACTGTCTACCTCACAGCTCTACATTAGTGGTCTACACCTGCTGTAGACTCTTCTCTGTCCCTTCTACGACTGACTCTCGGCATTGCTCATTGCTTGCATCATCACTTCCACGTCTGATGATCGCTCTGTTGTTTCTGCTTCTGTTACCGCTTTAGCCACTCACCTCATAATTCTCACGGATGTGGTACATGCTGCCAACTGAGCGGCTGGTTTGGGGTGATGCACTTTGGCTGACGCAATGGGAGCTACGATGATCCATATTGTGCACGGTTTGGTGCATTGGAGAGCTCATGACAAGCTCTACGATTGTTTACATTATGTCCATGGTGAAAAACTAATGCAAAAGTCGCATTCTTCCCTTTGCAAAATTGACTCTCTCACAACACAGTCTTCCACTTCCAGAAACATAGCATGAGGCGAACAAAAAGCTCACGCTTAGACTCAGAACTCGCACAAAAGAAGCCATGAACATAGAAGACTAGTCAGGCCACGTTGGAACTGCACCCCAGTTTTTGACAAAGGGTTATGGGTCCACGACCCTGACCGGTCTACAAATTGCTCACGCCTTTCGTGGCAGACGGGATTGTTGTCTGGGATGACATCGCCGTCAAACTCTGAGGTCCTAGGGTGGAAGACTGTATAAATGGCACAGAAGGAGACGTAGTCCATTCAGAAGTATGCAGGTGGCCCTGGCTATGGGCTACGGAGGTGGCACTTTAACCTGCACCTCATGCATAAGGGGTTGCTGTAGGTCATGAAGGGAACGGAAGATTTTGACGAAGTGACGGTGACGGAAGCACAGAAGGAGGCCTTTGGAAAGAAGAACACAAAGGCGGTCATGTTGTTGGTGTCCGTGATGGCCGAGTCGCAGTCAGGCTACTTCTAGGGCCGCAAGCTGGCAGCCGAGACTTGGCAAAACTTCTGTGCCATCCATTAGCCCAAGTCACTGGCAAATAAAATATTCGCAATGAAGCAACTCTGGACAATGAGAATCAAGGAGGGAGATGATTTCATCACCGCCATACAGTAGATCGAATCGCTTGCCTCAGACTGCAATGAATTGTGGTGGAAGATCGAAATGCAGCTGTAGACAATGGCCCTCCTCATGGCCCTTCCTGACAGTTGGAGCCCTCTCATAGCCGTCTTGGGAGGATGGATAGAGGACAAGCTCACCTATGGCGCAGTTGTAGAGTGCATCCGCAACGAGGCGTAATGAGAGAGCTGCGGGGAGTCCTCATCTTCGTTGTCGGGCCTTGTTACCAAGATGCGTGGTGGCGGAAGCGGGGCCAAGGGAGATGGCGGAAATGGCGACGGCAAGAAGGGCGCCAAGAAGGGTGCGTGCTGTAATCGTGGTAAGGAGGGCCACAAGGCCCGTGAGTGCACCAAGGAGGAAAAGGCCAATGGCAACGACATCAAAGGCAAGAAGGCACGTCTCAATGGCATTCAAAACCACTACGTCAAGAAGGCCAACCGGCAATGCCTTGACTCCGGAGCCGAGGAGCACACCCAGGTTGAGAAGGTTGGGTTCATCAACTACACCAAGTCCAGCAAGTCCATGGTGGTCGCGAACAACAAGGTCACGCCAGCGGCTGGCCAAGGAGACGTGGACGTGGAGGTGGTTGTTGGTGCAACGCGTCATAAAGGACGTGCAGCATGTACCCGACTTGGCTGACATTCTAAGTGACATCCGACTGATGGACAAGGGTTACGAGGTGCACTTTAGGAGAAAGGGGGCAGTCCTGTGGAAGGACGGTGGCAGCGAGCCTGTGCTCAAGACTAAGCGCAAGGGAGGCCTCTACAGCGTGGAGACCAAGGTGATCCATGCGGCGACAGACTCAGTAGACTCGCAGGAACACACCGTCAATGAGGCCAAAGGAGGGGGAGCTGATCTGGAGCTCTGGCAGCGACGATTGGGACATTCCTCACGTGCAATCATGAAAGAGATGTTGAAGTGCGAGCTGGTATGCGGCCTCGTCATCGACGGTGCGGAAGAGGTGACAGATGCAACAAAGCATAAAAAGTACGAGCCTTGTATTTTGGATAGGGTGTGACACAAACCGTTCAATGAGAATGCGAATCGCGCCTTGAACCTCCAGGAGGTCGTACACAGCAACGTGTGTGGACCATTCAAGAAGACATCAATGAGCGGCACGCGTTACTTCATCACCTTCATAGATGACTATAGCAGAAAACTCTATGTGTACCTCATGAAGCGGAAAGGCGAGGTCCTGGACCGGCTAAAGGAGAACATTGTCGCGGTGGAGAGGCAGATTGACCAGTGTCAATGCGCCAGATAGCAACGGTCTAGAAAACGGGTTTGGACATGGGAGGCCGCCAACCGCTCTTGGTATTGCAACCAAGATAACATATCACCCTTGAATGAGGGATCCACACTTCAGGTTTGTTTGGTTTGCAACCTCACGAAGTCCGCATGTTGGTCTTTAGTGTCTACCTTTGGTTGGACACTGTGTGAGGAGTCTCAAAGGCAAGAACTGTACATGGATGCATGCAAGGTATAGGCTTTTATAATTGCAGAGCTTTGCTAAAGCTTCTGCTTGTAGTGGCTCCACTGGAGCCAACCTCAACCTACAGTCCTAGTTGGCGCGTCCTTAGACCGCCAAGTGTCATCCTCAAGACAGGGTCTAGTAAGCTTCCTAGAAGCTTCCTGTCCCAGTTTGGCCAAAAAGAAAATTGCGGCTGTCATGGGGATTGAACCCGCGACCTCTTGTTTGAGACTCCGGTGCATATTCAACCAAGACAAAAAGGTATGGTTTCTATGATGAGCCACAGGGGACATACCCATTATGGGCAGTGTATTCCTAGCCCATCTCAGAACAGACCAAGGGGACATACTCCATAGTGCAGTGCATGCCTTGTCTGTATATGTAGCTAGCCAGCTAGGCAGTGGACCAGGTGCATAACATTTCAACAAATCTCTCCCTTGGACCTCTGTCCATCTGTCGCTCATTGGGCTCCATCAATGCCTTGGGGCTCACCCTTCCTCTGCCGCACTCCCCATGCCAAATCCAGGAATGCCTGCATAGTGCATGTCGCTCTCCAGCGGCTTGGTCATGCATTTAGCAAGCATGCCTTTGGTTCCGCAGTGCTACAAGTCCACCATGTTCTTCATGACCAGGTCACGTGAGTAGTGGTAACGTAAGTTGTTGTGCTTCGTTCGTTGGGAGATGATCTCGTCTTCAGCCATCGAGATGGCGCTCATGTTGTCCACGTGTACGACCGTGGCATCTTTCTGTGGAACTGTCAGTTTGCCAAGGAGGTTGCGCAGCCACTGAGTGTCCTTGCATAACGCCGATAGAGCGACGTACTCTACCTCAGATGTGGACACGGAAACACATTCCTAGACCCTGCTGGCCCATGAGATGGCAACGCCATTCAAGATGCACACGTATCCAGAGGTGGTTTTTTGGTTGTCAAGATTTCCTCCCCAGTCGGCGTCGGTGTAGCACTTCAGGTGAAGGGGGTCCATACCTTCTTGGCCTCCAAGGACGATGCCCATGTGACGTGTCTTTTGCAGGTAGCACAAGAGGTCCTTTACTGCCTGCCAGTGTTGTGGCCCTGGGCTGGCCACAAATCTGCTCACTTGTTCCACAACATAGCAGATGTCCGGACGAGTTTGTACTATGGCGTACATGATGCTACCCACGGCGGACTTGTAGGGGATGTCTTGTATCTCCCTTTGTTCTACTTCGTCGCTTGGCAACATGGACGCCTTGAGCTTTGTATCGGTTGTCATCGGGGTACTGACAGGTTTGCAGTCTTCCATGTACTAGCGCTTCAGTACCTCACCGATGTATTTGGTTTGGTTGACTTTGATGGTGCCTGCTACTTGGTCGCGGTGGATGGCGATCCCGAGGTAGTACTCAAGAGGACCCATGTCCTTCATCTTGATCCTATTGCTGAGGTGAAACTTCAGCTCATCCAGTAGCTCGACCGAAGATGAGCAGATGATTAGATCATCCACGTACAACGCAACAAGCATCAGCCCTCTTCCATCATCGTGCACGTACATGCTCAGGTCATTCTGGTAATGCGCGAAGGAGAGACCGGTCCTGAAACCGTCCATCTCTTTGTACCACATCCTTGGGGCCTGTTTCAGCCTGTAGAGCGCTTTCACCAACTTGCACACCTTGCCCTTGGGAGCTTTGACTCCTTCAGGCACCTCCATCAGCACTTCCTTGTCAAGCTTCCCATAAAGAAGAGCTATCCTGATGTCCATCTCGTGTATCTCTAGTTTCTTTGCGGCTGCAATGCCAAGGAGAGAGCGGATGGAGGAAAAGGTCATGACGGGCGCGAACGTCTCATCGTACTCAGAGCCCAGGCGTTGAGAGAACCCCTTAGCCACTACCCTTGCCTTGAACTTGTTCATGCTGTCGTCCTGCTTCTTCTTCACTCGGAGGACCAACTTGGATCCCACCATGTGGGCCTTGTCGGGTCTATCCACAAGCACCCATGTGCCGTTCTCCGTAATGCACGCGAGCTCGCTATCCATTGCCTCCTTCTACTTGGCCGCATCTAGGCCATTCATCACCTCCGCCACTGTGGATGGCTCTCCGTGAGCCATGCACGACCAGCTAAGGCCGGTCTAATCCTCATCAAACCACAAAGGTGCTTTCTCTGGTCGCAAACTACGCCGGGGTGCTGGTGCGGCTTCTTGCTTTGGTGCTGGTGCTTCCATGGGTGGTGGTTTGTCGTCGTCGTCGTCATTGTCAGAAGAGTCGTCGGACTCCAAGTCAGACTCGGAAGCCCTGGACGCCTTAGTATCCGCGTCCATGTCAGATGTCGCATCATCCTTCGTAGCTACTCTCCCATTCCCACCACCTGTTGGCGAGCCAGTTGTTGGGTGCTTGGTCTCCAAACTCAAGCAACAAATATCCACTCTCTCGCTTTGGGAGCGAGGATGGGGTCCAGTAGCTCTCCCTTTCCAAGGGTACGTTTGTCCAACACAACGTCGCGGCTCCTCACGAGCTTGCCTGCTGCCTGGTCCCAAAGCCGATAGGCGTTGTGTGACATGTCATACCCAACCATGATGCACTTCCTGGAACGTGCGTCCAGCTTGCCTCCACCTTCTCGTGCCTGGATCTTCACCCATACAGTAGACCGAAACACCTTCAGATGAGATGCGTTGGGTTTCTTTCCAGACCATGCTTCCTGTGGGGTCTTCAGCTGCTTGTCCTGCTCCTTTCCACGCTTCTACAAGGCGGTCGCTGGTGTGAGGATAAAAAAGTAGCAAGTCGTTGCTGTTGCTTCAGTCCAAAAGCAAGGTGGGAGCTTGGCATTGAAGAGCATGCTTCGCACCATGCCAAGTAGGGTCTGGTTCATCCTCTCGGCAATGCCGTTGCTTTGGGGGTTATAAGGGGTGGTTTTCTTGTGGCGGATGCTATCATGCTTGAGCCAAGGCTTGCATGCCTCATACTCACCCCCGTTGTTACTTCGGAGCGTCTTCACCTTCTTGGATGTTTATCGCTCCACCACAGTGACAAACTCAAGGAGCTTCTCCTTGACCTCTCCCTTTGTTTTGAGGAAGTAGATCCACAACTTGTGGCTATGGTCGTCAATGAAGGTCAGGAAGTACTTGCTTCCTCCATTAGACGGTGTGCGGAAGGGTCCACGCACGTCACTGTGTATCAGTTCCAAGATGTGTTCTGTGCGTTGACCTCCTCTCCCAAATGGCTTCTTCTTTGCCTTCGCTTGGAGGCATGGTTCACACAATGCACACTCTCCGCCTTGCTTCATGGTGCACCCTTCCATTCCGCAGACTACCTCTTGCTCCTGGATCTTTTTCAGCGTGCTGTTGGCCACATGGCCAAATTGCCCGTGCCAGAGCTCAGCGTCAGTGTCCTTGGTTGATGTGGCGACCGCAACGGTCGCCGATGGTGCATCCTTTGGCTCCGGTGCCACTATCTCTGTGGCACATGCGAGTCCCTCATCCGATGCCTTGGTGACTTTGGTTTGAAGCACGTAGAGGCCGTCGAATCTTGGAACTTGAAGTATGAGATCGTCTTTGGTGTACAAAATGTGGATGTCCTCATTTTTTAAGGCCACCACTTCCTTGTTGCTCAACACCACTGTTATGTTGTTGTCAGTGATTTGTGACACAGACAACTAGTTGGCTGCAAAGGAGGGCATGTATACCACCTTTTGAAGGTTGACCGCCTTCTTCGCACCATTCACATTGAACATGATCACCTTGTCCCCTTTGCTCATCGCTTGGACGACGCCACCATTTGCACACTTTATGCGCATGACAAATTCGGCCATGGAGACAAATCCACCCTTCTCTTTTGATGAGTGGTGGTTGGTGCCCGAGTCAAGGGCAAATGCCCCGGGCCTAAGGATCGCTGTGCCCTTCATGGGTAGCCCCCTACCCATCATGTTGGTGAGCTCCTTCTTCTCCTTTCCACCTTTGTTCCCGCCTTCTTTCTTTGGACTACGGCAGTCCTAGCCCAGCGTCCAGCCTTTCCTTAGTTGTCGGGCAGTGACAGTTGCCGGGCTTCTTGGAACTCTTCCCGCCACCATTGCCTTTCCCTCCACCGCCACCGCTTCCGCTGTTGCCTTGACTGGAGCGAGAGCTTGCACCTTGTCCACCGAAGCGAGAGGCATAGGCTGAGATGTTTGCCTCACTGCCACTGCGTCGCATGGACTTGTTGCGGACGTGTTCGGCGACAGCCTCATACGTCAGATCTGCCTCCTTCCAACCGCCAAATACAGTGATCAAGGACCCCCAGCTTTCTGGCAGCGCCATCAGAACGATCATGGCACGCATGTTGGAATCGAGATTCCATTCTATTTGTTGGACCTCTTGTAGCACGTTGTTGAACGACTGTAGAAATGCGGGTATCGATTCTCCTTTGCTCACCCTCATCGACATCAACCTTTGGAAGATGAAGAGTCAGTTTTTTAGGGCGTTTGAATGATGCATGCATGTGCGTTTCACGTAGGCCTCGGCAGCCAACGTGCATCTTGTGATGTGGGAGTGTTGAGTCTTTTTGATGGAAGTCGCAAGAGTGGCGAGAGCCATGTTGTTCTTCATCATCCATGCTGCAAGGTCAGCCGCATGCGTCATAACCGTCACATCGGCGGGTGATATCTTGGTCCCTTTTAGGATGTCGAGGTAGCCACGCACGTTCATGACAGTCTCAAACTGCCATTTCCAGAAGGGAACAGAGCTGTTCCTCGTCCCCTAGTCCGCCACGTACGCGCACCCTACCTGAAGATGCCGATGGAGCCGATGGAGCAGACTGGAGCCATCCGATCTTCGTGTACCTGTTGTACATGTGCACCCTGCAAGACCACGCGCTAGGCGGTCTTGGAAGCGTGCCTTAGAACCAGAAGTGTGGGCCCATAACCCTTTGTCAATGCATTGGATAGCAACGGTCTAGAAAACACGTCCCGACATGGGAGGCCGCCAACTGCTCTTGGTATTGCAACCAAGATAACATATCACCCTCCAACGAGGGATCCACACTTTAGGTTTGTTTGGTTTGCAACCTCACGAAGTCCGCATATTGGTCTTTAGTGTCTACCTTTGGTTGGACACTCTGTGAGGAGTCTCAAAGGCAAGAACTGTAAATGGATGCATGCAAGGTACATGCTTTCATACTTGTAGAGCTTTGGTTAAGCTTCTGCTTGTAGTGGCTCCAGTGGAGCCAACCTGAACCTACAGGCCTACTTGGTGCATCCTTAGACCGCCAAGCGTCATCCTCAAGGTAGGCTCTAGTAAGCTTCCTAGAAGCTTCCTGTCCCAGTTTTGAGCATAAATAAAATTGCGGCCATCGCGAGGATTGAACCCGCGACCTCTCGTTTGAGACTCCGGTGCCTATTCAACCAAGCCAAAAAGGTATGGTTCCTATGATGAGCCACAGGGGACGTAGCCATTATGGGCAGTGCATTCCTGGCCAATCTCAGAACAGACTAAGGGGACATACTCCATAGAGTAGTGCATGCCTTGTCTGTATGAGTAGCTAGCCAGCTATGCAGTGGACAAGGTGCGTGCTATTTCAACAATCGGAAGTTTAGAGGGCTACGCAACGATAATGGCACAGAGTACGTGGGCTGTAGTGGGTGGATGAAGCAACAGGGCATAAAATGGGAACAAACTACACCATATTCTCAGTCAAACTGCATGGCGGAGTGAGCTAACCAGGCAGTGTTGAACATGGTACAGACCATTTCTGTGGACGCGGAAGTGCCGCAAAGCTTTTGAGTGGAAGCTGTGCGTACGACAAGCTATACCATTAACCTCACGCCTACAGTATTGCTGAAGGAGAAGAGCAGCTGGAAGATGTTGCAGGAGGTTTGGAGTGGGTGCAAGCCAAGTGTGGCACACCTGAAAGTGTTTTACTACAAGGCACACGCGATGGTACAAGCTGCACAGCGACATGATAGCAAGCTAGAGCGACGGGCAAAGTCGTACCTCTTCCTTGGCTATGATAGCACGCATAAGGCATATAGACTCTATGACATGCATAAGGAGGAGGTAATGCACAGTCAAGACGTCGAGTTTCACGAGCAGCAGAGCTACATCAGCATCAACGTCGTGGGCATGGTGGACTCTCCAAAGGCGGGGGAGTGGTTCTAGCTCCTTGAACATATGAAGGAGCCGACAGACGCAGAAGTTGAGGATGTGAGATCAAAGCGTGACGGTGCACCAGTGCTGGCAGCCGGCGGAAAGGAATTCGATGAAAATCAAGCTGATGAGGAGATCCACCGGAAGGATCCGGCGGATGATGCACCAAGGGTGCCAAGGCGCGCACTCCAGGTGGAATGTGCATTGCATGTCGATGGAAAATCCACTGGACGCACCGCCCATTCGGGCGATGTTTTGCCAGAGCGAGAGAGATCATCGGGGAGCCGTCCGGTGAATGATTCACCGGAGTGTGTTGAGTTGGAGGGATTGCAGCAAAGCGACGATGCATTACCAAAACTGCCGTGCCGTAGTGAGAGGCAGTGGAAAGCTCAGAAGCGCTTCAAAACAAGCACCGGTCGATGGACCGGCATGACGCGGTGCATGCTTGCTACATCAACGGAGCCAACTACCATGCAAGAGCCGCTTGCACGACCTCAAGGGGATCAATGGGATGCAGACATAAAATCGGAGCTGGCGTGCATCACGGAAAATGACTCGTGGGAGCTTGTTGACAGGCTGAAAGATGCCAAGGTCATTGGCTCAAAGTGGGTCTTTCAAACCAAGTTCACAAAGGAAGGTGTGGTTGAAGAATACAAGGCAAGGCTGGTGGCAAAGGGATACGCACAGCGTAAGGGCGAGCACTATGATGAGACGTTCACTCCCGTTGCCAAGTTCACAAGCATCCGAGTATTCCTTGTGGTGGCAACCGCGAAAGACATGGAGCTCCACCGAATGGACGTATAGACGACCTTCCTCAACGGCATCATAGACAAAGAGATTAACATGGGGGTACTAGAGTGGGTGGAGGCGTGGGTAAGGAGTGCAAGCTGCAGAAGTCCTTGCATGGGCTAAAACAATCGCCCAGATGCTGATACCAATAGAAGGATAGCTTCATGGCACAACTCAGGTTCAAGCATAGTGAGGCGGGCCACAGCGTATACATGCAGCACAAGAAGCAGCTCCATCAGATTGTCGCACTCTACATGGAAGACCTGACTTTGTGCTCGACGGATCTTTCGAGCCTACATCAGCTGAATGAGCACCAGAGTAGTAGACTCCAGATGTCGAGCATGGGGGAGCTGGAGTACTACCTCGGGGTGAGCATCACGCGGAACCGGAGGGCGCGCACGATTGAGCTGGGACAGGCCAAATACGTGGCCGAGGTGTTGAAGGGGCGGACTACAAACCAGTTGTAGTCCGGTCTCCACGACCTGTGAACTAAGTGTGGCAATGGCGCCGCTTACAAAAGAAGAGCGGGAGGATATGGCAGGATTTCCCTACCAATCAGTGGTGGGTAGCCTCATGTACGCCATGGTGGCAACTCGACCGGACCTGGCCTACATGGTGAGCCAATTGAGCAGGTACGTGGCCAATCCAGGGCCACTACACTAGCAGGCGGTCAAGCGCATCCTCCGCTACCTGCAGGCGACGCGGCATGCGTGCTTGAGGTTAGACGGCAAGGGGCAGGCGGACCCCTTACGTCTGGCCTGCTACACGGATGCAGACTATGCTGGCGATGTAAACAAGCGCAAGTCCACATTTGGCTACGCGTTCTTCCTTGCTGGTGCAGCGGTCTCATGGTACAGTAGAAAGCAGGAATGAGTTGCCACCTCCACAGTGGAAGCAGAGTACATCACGCTGGCCGATGCGGTCAAGGAGGTGGTGTGGCTCCGCTGGTTGCTGGGGAGCTGGACGTGCCGCAACAGGAGCCTACAGTGGTGCAAGAGGACAACACAGGCTCCATTTTGCTGACCAACAACCCAATGTAGCATAAGAGGATGAAGCACATTGATGTGCAATATCACTACGCATGAGAAATGGTTGAAAAGGGGTAGCTAGTGCTGCAGCACTGCAACACGCACAACATGCTTGCGGATTGCTTGACTAAAGCACAACCTGTGGACTAGCACGTATTGAGCGTGGCCGGGCTTGGGATGACCAGCTACAATGGGCTGGAGGACGCAACAGGAGATGAGTGAGAGCAGGTAAGAGCAGCAGGCATGGCAGGTGCAAGGGGGAGAATGTTTGAAGATTTGCCCCCCTGTATGTCGAAGTGCCACGCAGGAGGCGCAAGCAAGCCACTTGAGAGAGGAAAAATCCTTGCAGTTGGATCTAGCGGTTTGAGGATTGCTCAGATCCTAGAGTGGAGGAATGTTCCTAAAACTGGACAAGTCATTGAATCTCGTGAGAGTTGTTTCATTGGAATCGGACAAAGAACGGGGGAGATATGGGCTTCCAAAGTTGGGATGTGTGCAGCGGCTCTGGGAGTCGGCCGCGGTTTGACTGCCGGTGAATAATCGACCGGAACGAGTAACAAAATTCCATCTAGGGATTTTGTTCCAAAGACTGCCAAGGCGTCCAGTGGATGATTCACCGGACTTCAGTAGTGCAGTTCGTTACTGAGGGACTTCGCCAAAATCCTTGCTCAGAGTCCGAAACTCAGAAATGCATTTTGTTACTCGGGGACTTCGTCAACATTCTGATTGCGCTTCGGCTGACGTAGCGGGAGCTACGGTAATCTGAATTGCGTACGGTTTGGTGCGTTGGAGAGCTCATGACAAGCTCTACAAATGTTTAGATTATGTCCATTTAAAAAAGATAATGCCAAAATTGCGTTCTTCCCTTTGCAAAACTGTCTGTCTCCCAACACTTTCTTCCACTCCTAGAAACATGACGTGAGGCGACCAGAAAGCTCACGCTTAGACTCAGAACTTGCACAAAAGAAGCCGTGAACACAGAAGACCAGTCAGGTCACGTTGGAAGTGCACCCCAGTTTTTGACAGGTGCGAGTGCATTGACTGAGTCAAGAGGTCCCACTGTTGGGTCCGTTGAGTTTGTGATGTTCAGTGGGATGGTGGCAGTGGGGAACAGTGTGCTGTTGAGTCGATAGAGTTGTTTTCTGGACATGATGATGCTGATCTGTCCACTGCCTTTGCCATTGTCTGCACAGGTCCCGACAACCTGTCCTGGCTTGACGAGTTACAAGCATGTTTCGCCTTCGCAGCTCAGCAGGTATCTACTAAGTAACCTCTGTCCACCGCCTGCGATGTCAGGAGTTGTTCAGTCACCTTGGCTTGCCAAATCATGTGACAGATGCCACCTGGATCTTAGACTCGGGTGCCACCCATGACACAACATGTCGTCTCCATGATTTCTTGGTGCTTGGTCCGTTTGGCTCTGTACCATCTGTGCGTACAACTGTTGGGCATGAGGTTCATGTTCAGGGTGGTGCGATTCCGTGTGTTGTCAGGGCCGTTCTGCGTGTCAAACATGCTGTATGTGCCTGATTTTAAGCTCAACTTGCTGTCTAGATGTGCCTGCATGCGGATGGGTCTTGGTGTTGCCTTCACAGGTGAGGATGTCACTATCTCTATGTAAGCTACTGCTCAAATAGAGCCCTGTTGCAAGGTAGTTGGAGACTTGTACCACATCTCCGACTGCCCCACATCCATCCCCATAGCCACATCCCATGCAATGTATGTGTTTGTGACTGGCACACTATTGCCGGAGCAAAGACGCTTTTGCCATGTCCACCTACATGCCGTCAACTGCCTGATTTGCACCCAATCCGTATTACATGTTGACGCATCGTCTTTTGATGCGCTGCCAAAAACCGATTGCCTAAAGTGCACCCAAGGCAAGATGCACAATGCCACATACACTCTGTCTGACTCACAGGCTTTAAAGCCCCTCAAGTTGGGTCACTCTGATCTCTTGTAACCCCTTCTTGAGGAGTTCTAGCATGACTAAGGGTGATACCTCCTAAGGATCACAGACATCTTCACTCGCATGCGATGGATCTTAAGTCTGTGCCTGAAAAGTGATGTTGCGCTTGCTCTGTACACTTGGCTTGGTATGGCTGAACTTCAGTCTGGCTATACCCTCCAAAAACTCCACTCTAATCAGGGTGGTGATTTCATGAGGGATGTGGACTGGAATTTTGCCGAAGTGGGAGTGTTTCACAACATCTCCACCAAAACCTAGAAGAATGGCGTGTCTAAGTGCTAAAATTGCACCATGAAGGATGTAGTATATCATATACTACACACTACACTGTATAGTACGCTACTAAATACACTACACAATACACTATAGAGCACACTACACAAGACACCATAAAGTACACTAAACAGTAAACTATACAGTACACTATACAGTACACTATACAGTACACTATACAGTACACTATACAGTACACTATGCACTACACTGTAGAGTATAGTTTACAATACACAATATAGTACACTATCCTGTACACTATAGAGTACACTATACACTACACTATACAGTACACTCTACAGTACACTATACAATGCACTATACAGTATAATGCAGAGTAAATTATTAAGTGCACTATACTGTATACTATGCAGTAAACTATACAGTACACAATACACTATACTATGCAGTAAACTATACAGTACAGTATACACTACACTATACAGTACACTACACAGTGCACTATACAGTACACTATACAGTACACTATACAGTACACTATAGAATACACTATACAATACACTATACAGTAAACTATACAGTACACTATACAATACACTATATAGTACACTTTACACTACACTTTACAGTGCACCATAAAGCACACTATACAATACACTGCATAACACATAATACAGTACACTATACAATACACTATACAAAACACTATACAGTAAACTACTAATTACACTATATAGTACACTTTACAATACACTATATTGTACAGTCAACAGTACACTATATGGTGCAGTATATAGTACACTACACAGTACAATACAGATTACACTATATAGTGCACTATATAGTAAACTATACAGTATACTATTCAGTACACAATACAATACATTATATAGTACACTATACAATACACGACATAGTACACTACATAGTATACTATACAATACACTATACAGTACACCATATAGTACACTTTACAGTACACCATACAATACACCATACAATACACTATACAGTAAATTATACATAACACTACACAGTAATTTATACAGTACACTATAAAGTACACTATATAGTACACTATACAGTACACTATGCAATACACTACATAGTACACTACATAGTACACTAAACAGTACACTATATAGTACACTATACTGTATACTATATAGTACACTGAACAATACACTATATACTACATTATAAAGTACACTTTATAGTACATTATGAAATACAGTATACAGTACACTATACAATACACTATAGCGTACACTATACAATATACTACACAATGTAACATATATTGCACTACACAGTACACTAAACAGTACACTATACAATACACTATACTATATACTATACAGTACACAATACAATACACTATATACTACACTATAAAGTACACTGTATAGTACATTATAGAATACTGTATACAGTACACTATACATTACAATATATAGTACACTACACACTACACACTACACTATGCAGTACACTACACAGTACACTATACAGTACACTATACAGTACTGTACACAGTACACTATACTGTACAATGTACAAAATACATAGAGTACACTATACAGTACACTCTAGAGTACACAATACAATACACTATGCAATACAGTACACACTACACTATACAGTACACTATAAAATACACTATATAGTATGGTATATGGTATAGTACACAGTACACTTTACGGTACAGTACACAGTACACTATACACTACACTATATCGTACACTACACAATACCATAAACAGGTTACTACATAGTACACTACACATTACACTTTACAGTATACTATAGAGTACACTATAGAGTACAGTACAGATTACACTACACATTTCACTATATAGTACACTACGCAGTACACTATATAGTAGAGTATACAGTACTCTATACAGTACACTATACAGTACACTACACAGTACACTATATAGTACACTATACAGTACACTATGTAGTACACTTCAAAGTAAACTATACAGTACACTATACAATAGTACGCCATACAGTACACTATAGAGCACACTTTACAGTACACTATAGAGCACACTTTACAGTACACTATATAGTACACTTTACAATGCACTATATAGTACACAACGTAGTACACTACACAGAACACTATACGGTACAGTATACAGTCACTATACAGTACACTATATAGTACACTATACAGTACACTATACAGTACACTACATACCACACTACACACTACACTACACAGTACACTATACAGAACACTACACACTACACTATACAAAACACTATATAGTACACATTATATAGTGCTCCATACAGTACACTATACAGTACACTATACAGTACGCCATATAGTACACTATTAATTACACTATACAGTACACTATACAGTACACTATACTGTAAACTATATAGTACACTATAAAGTACACTATACAGTACACTATACAGTGCACTATACTGTAAACTACATAGTACACTATACAACACACTAAACAGTACACTATACAACACACGATATAGTACACTATACAGTACACTATATAGTACACTTCACGGTACACTGTACAGTACACTATACAAAACACTATACAATACAATACACAGTACACTATACAATACATTATACAATACACTATATAATACACTACATAGTACACTATATAGTACACTATGCAGTACACTATACAGTACACTCTATAGTACACTATATAGTACACTACACAGTACATTACAAAGTACACTATACAGTACACTATACAATACACTATATAGTACACTAAAAAGTACACTATAAAGCACACTATACATTACACTATACAGTACACTATATAGTTCACTATATAGTACACTATACAGTACACTATACAGTACACTACATACTACACTACACACTACACACTACACTACACGATACACTATACAGAACACTACACACTACACTATTCAGAACACTAGACACTAAATAGTACTCTATATAGTACACTACACAGTACAATCTACAGTACATTATACAATACACTATACAGTACACTATACTGTACACTATACAGTACACTATACAATACACTACACAGTACACTATACAATACACTATACAGTACACTATACAGAACACTATACAGTACACTACACAGTACACTATATAGTACAGTATACAGTGCACCATATAGTACACTGCAAAGTACACTATACAGTACACTACAGAATACACTGTGTAGTACACTACATAGTACACTTTATAGTACACTATATAGTACACTACACAGCACACTATACAGTACACTACAGAGTTCACTATATAGTACACTATACAGAACTCTCTATAGTACACTATACAGTACACTACACAGTACACTATACAGTACACTATATAGTATAGTGTAAAGTACACTATACAGTGCACTATAAAATACACTACACAGTACACAATACAGTACACTATACAGTACACTATATAGTACACTATACAATACACTACATAGTACACTACACAGTACACTATAGAGTACACTACACAGTTCACTACATAGTACACTTTATAGTACACTATATAGTACACCACATCACACTATACAGTCAACAAGTGTCAGCTCAACTCTCTTGGTTCTTCTCTGAGAAATGAAATCCAATTGCACGGTTGAGCGAAACAAGGCACGGCTGGGTGCCAAAGGGTTCTCTCAGGTTCCTGAAGATGTTTGCACCAGTCAGGGTATACCATTGATCGTGCTCTTTTGAGCCTGGTTACACTGCGAATTGGAGAACATGGACATAAAGAACTCAATCTTGGATTAATGTTTCAATGAGGAGATCAACATGGTAGAGCCATCCGGTTTCACGGATGGCACATATTGGGTCTGGAGACTCCCAACGCGCTCTATGTTCTCAAGCAGTCATCATGCTACTGGAACATAGAGATATCTTTCATTCTTGAGAGAGGAAGCTATAGTCGTAGCATGGTCGATCTTAAGCTCTTCTCAAGTGATCACTCTGAGCCCTTTGTGGTCTTTTTGGTCTACGTCAATGACCTGCTCGTTGCATCTCCCGGCACAACGGCTATTCAGTAAGTTGTCTCTACTATGGGCTACGTACAAGATGAAGAATCTAGGCCCAGCTCTAGTGTTCCATGGGATGGAGCTGGAGCATGATCGTCAGCGTCGCACTCTGCACGTACTTATATCCACAGTCTAGGTGAGCGCTTTGTGTCCTTGCTGGCTGATCTGCCCACCATTTCCTCACGGTTGACACCGGCAGGTCAACATCTGCTGGCATCTCTTGGTCCAACATAGCTGGGGGAGAGAGCCAATTTCACCGATAACTTCAGTGTAATACGACCCCTTCTGTACCTTGCCACTGCCACTCGGGCAGATGTGGCCTTCACGATTAACTTCCTAGCCCAGTTCTTGCAGCAGCCCTGTCGGGACATCTTGAGGCTGCTCTGTGTGAAGTCTGCTACACGTTGTCTATAGCACGAGTAGAACTGTGCTTTTGTACACACACCTCAGTGGTTGTTGACAGCTACATAGATAGTGATTCGGCACACAACACAAATGTACACAACTGGTTACATGTTTCTTGTTGGTGGCACTGTTGTCTCTTAGAAGAGAGGAAAACATGGGTGCATTACACGCAGCTCGAGTTAGGCCGAGTATGTCACAATCGCCACAGGTATGTGTGGGAGTGTCTTGATGTCCCGCTTGTAGGAGTTGTGTGTCCCTATCCACTGCATCATCCTATGCTGCAACAATCAAAGCACAAAGGCAGTTTGGACATGGTAGGAAATTCCTCAGAAAATGTGTTCGGGTTTTTCCGTGCGAGGTCAAATCCATCGCTTTCATGTGCCACCGCCAACTTGACCGCTTGATGTTCCAGCGGCCAAATTCGACTAACCAAATTTAATGTTACAAGCAAGCAAGCGAGCATGTGCCGTTACATCAAGGAGTCGATCATGAAATCATCAGGACGGGTCTTCACTGTGTCCTGTTCGAGAACGGTCCAAAGTTGGACCCCGTTGAAAAAAGCCGGAAAAAAATCCTCCGTGAAAACCTTGATTCTCGTGGTGTTCTTGATTGACATGGGTTGTCCTCTCTTCATGTTCATCTGTTGTTGCATGGGCATGTGTGACTCGCTCTGCCATGTGTGAGTGAGATGTTCGTCTGTGGGTCATGGGGGAGTGTTGTCAATGGTTGTATTACATGACAGTGACCTCTTGACTCTTTTCATAGACACACATTTTCACTGTAGGTGATTCACCTGATTCAAAACTCTCGGGTGCAATACCGGAGTGCATATTGTGGATCACATACTGCTGGAGCTTCAGCTCAGTACACAAGTCGCGGCCATAGCACCCATTATAAATGTGCTTGAGAGCTTGATTGCAGTAATCGGTTTAACATGCTTGTTGTCTCTTCTTGAGGAAGCGATTTATCTCGTCAGCCTCCAAGGTTCGAGGACTGCATAGACATTCTCTGGCACCTCTGAAAGGCCTTGTATGGCTTGAAGTAATCCCCACGCTGTTGGAACCTGAACATCTCCGTGTGCTCAGCATGACTTGGAGCACATGTAGAAAACGGGGAGCATGCGTCCACATATGCTCCAGGTCAGTGTCGTTCACACTGATTTAGTAATGCATGTGATAAAAAGATGGTCCTCGGTTGTTCATCCATCGGGACCACACGACCGGGTCATCCTAGCGTGTGAGAAACCATTGGAAGCTCGCTCGCTTACTGGTACGGTTTGATCACTGGCTGGCATCAATGCCCCACGTCAAATCCCTGGCCTAGGTGGCCCGATCAACCGGCATGTATCGCCTTACATGCCCCATTCTATGGCTGTGGACTTGGCATCTACATCTGGTGTGTCACCCCATGCATTCTAGCGAGCATTGTTGCCTACACTGCCCTCTCCCCTCCTGCATAGTTGGAGCACTTGAGTTGTTCACCACACAACCCTAGAATGCGGGTCTTGTTGTGTTTACACATTTCTTCTCCTTACACATGTGCGACACCAACATACACACACACACAATAAAACACACACACACACATACACACACACACACACACACACACACACACA